>PYST01000351.1:0-40246 GCA_003049485.1 Ophioceras dolichostomum | reverse complement strand
GATAGAATTGTAGAGGCCGATGGTAAAATGACAGCGTATTGAAGCTCCTTTTTTTATGCGGGGACATTAATTTTTTGGGGGCTGAGCTCGGGTGCCTGACCCCGGCCCTGGTCTGCTGTCCTCTTCCCCGCCTTTCAAATTCCTGTTGCCCCATGTACCTAGGTAGTCAAACTCGATCGCCCATCTCTCCATGTCTGCCGAATCACTCGACCACCGGCTTCGATGCCCGCCCAGCCTGCAAAAAACTACCATCGCTCCCCCCAGCTACCAGGGGTCTAGATCTGTTTGTCTGAGTCGTTTTGACTTTTTGTCTGTCAGGCGCCCCGTCCGAGGCGTCCAGGACGAGCTGGCGATGAATGCGATGGATCGATGACGACTCGGGCCTGCTTGCCATCAAGCATCCTTGCAAGTTGGCATTGGAAGCCGGACCCCTCATTATGCTCACCACCTCCTTGCCCCCAAAAGGACTCAAGAAGGGACCACCTTCTGCCGGCCTACCACCACCATGCTTTCGGCTGCACGGCTGGGGGCTGGACCTGTGGTGAGAGGCAGGTGGTAGGTACTTTCAGGCTCGTCCCCGTTACCCCTCTAGTACGTACCGAGTACGTGCCTGCTCATTTTCTTGCTGTTATAGCTCAGGTGCTCGGTTGCACACTCCATCCACACCAGTTGCCACCTGCATGTAAGTAAGTCGTCTCGTACCTTGCTGCAAGCCACTCTGGTTCACCCCGCCCTGAAACGATAGGCGACCAGAAAGCCAGCCCACAGAGCAAGCGCACAAAGCCAGGCCACACACACATTCAGTGCACACCCATAGTTGACGTTGAGAGGTCGAGGGGGTCAAGAGGGTGTATCCCGCTTGATGTCGTCTCGCTGCTCAGAATCTGTCTTCTTGCCCGCCTGTTCTTCCTTTCCCTCTCTCCCTCTGGCCGTCTGCCCATCGCCCGTCTGGCTTGGGTTGTGGTTTGAGTGGCTCCTTTTTGCGATTAGGTTGTAAGGTTGTCACAACCGATCGATGAAAAGGCACTGTGTGGGTGGATTTTACCTGCCATCCTGGCCAAGTGCATATCTTTGTCTTCGTACTATTAATTTCTACCTTCAGGTACGGCCTCGTATGTTCGGGCGGCTCGGGACAACACAGAGGGAAGGAGAAAGAGGAAATAAGCTAAAGAAGACTGGAGGATTTTTGTCTTCTCGAATCTACCCCAAACTGTTCCTGGCAACGAGTGACCTGGCCCATCGTTCTTACTCCTCATGCATGTCCGCCATTCTTGGAATTGTGCCCCATGTCCCGAGGAGGGGCGTGCGTTCTGTTTTCCTTTCTGTCTTCTCCGTGTTCCTTTCTGCTTGTTTTTTGTTTGCCCGTTTGTCTGTCGGCCTGCAGGTGCAAGTGCTGCAGCAGAAACTCCCGTGGGCCGTGCGTGCGTTGCGTTGCGTGACTGAAGCCAGTCGAGCGAGCCCGTCCGTCTCGTCAATCGCTCTACTGCAGCCTCCCCAGGTTGTCTGCTGCAGCTGCGCACATACACATCCCACCTAGCCTAGGCGACACGGCATTAACAACCACGCGCACTCCAGCTCATCGTCACACCCATCCCATCTACTTCCATCCCATCCCATCATCTATCCCCAACCTTTCAACCTTGCCTGTTTTCTCTTGCCTGGCCTTCCCTGCCTTGATCACCTTGCCTGACCACCTCGTAAGTACCTACTTCAGCAGTTTACGTTGGCCCACCCCGCTCTACCTGAGCTAGTCCTCATATACGCCTTACTTACTTGGGTTCTGCTATATTCGGCTATAGCAGTCCTCTCGGAGGCGGCTCCATAGTCTGTGCTTGTCCAGCCGTTATACCTCCCTCATCTCTGTGAAGCCTACTAGTAATATCGAGAGCTCGTCGAGCTTTCTCCACACCGGCTGGCACCCCCCGGCACCTTGGCATGTCGTTCCTCTTTCCAAATCCTCTCTCCCCACACTCTCTCCAGACTCCAGATTCTCCAGATTCCTCATCTCCAACTGCAAGCAATGTAGAATATATAAATCCTCATCTCCCTCCCTGCTCTCTCGGCCTCGGCCAAACCCTCATCCCCACATCTATCTTTATCCTGATTCTCTCTCCTGCTCAACTGATCGGCTTCCTTTGCCCCCCTCATTTGTTTGCCACCCTCTTCCTCAGATCTGACAGACGAGCAGAGCCAGCTTCGCCCTTCACATCTTTATATACTTGGCTTTGTGGCCCGCCCCACCATCACCTTACACTCTCCCAGCCCTCACGCACCACAGACCTACCCTCCACACCTCTGAGACCTCAGTCTATTCTTGGCGGGTACTCTCCTCTCTCTTGTCTCTTGATACCCGTCTTCCTCTGTTGCTGCCTTCAAAATGGCACCAGCAATCCCTATTTCCACGCAAGGGGGCATGTTCCATACCTTCCAAGGGATCACTCCCCGCAAGCCGTCTACAGACTCTCAGGGGAGCCCCAAGACCTCCGGAAGCTCCGCCTCCAAGCGGATTACAACACCTCATGCCTGTGCTGAGTGCAAACGGCGCAAGATGTGAGTTTACTCGGATCCACCTGTTTCCTCTCCCTCTACTAATATGTGCTGACCGTTTTTGCGGCGTGCCTCACCTTATAGCCGTTGTGATGGCCAGCAGCCTTGTGGCCAGTGCTTGTCAAGTCGAGCTCCCAAGAGGTGCTTCTATGACAAGCACCGGCAACGGGTGATTCCTTCCAGGAAGACCCTAGAGGCGTTGTCCCAGTCTCTGGAGGAGTGCCGCTCGATCCTCAAGCGCCTATATCCTGGCCAAGAAATCCAATCCCTCTTGCCCCTTTCACGTCTCGAGCTCCTGAGCCTTCTCGACCGGCCCGTCATCGACACATCTGCCTCGGCCCTGCCATCTCCACCATTGAACACCTCACCGCTCGGAGACGACCTGCAGTCACCGCTCTGCATCAAGACAGACCAAAGCCTCTCCAGCTTGTCCAGCCTGGAGCAGATCCCCACGAGAGACACAGAGTGGGACGAGGAACGCCGTGGTCGGGATCCGATCCCCGCCGAGGCGGACGACGTCAACGCCCTGTCTCTCTCGGTGGACCGTCAGGCCTCATATCTCGGCGCCTCCTCTATCAAGGCGGCCCTCATGGTCATGCTCAAGGTGCAGCCGGCACTGCGCAGCACTCTGGCGGCGCCTCTCAACAGCGTGGAGATCCCGCACGCATATCCTCCCGTCAAGCAGAAGACGAGTGGGCAGAAGGACCCTCAGAGGGTTCCGTGGTCATGGAAGGGCCAGACATTGATCGACGCCTTCTTCAAGCGCATCCATGTCTTCATCCCTATGCTGGACGAGACCACCTTCCGCGCAGACTACCTGGAGGGCCAGCGATTCGATGCCGCGTGGCTGGCCTTGCTGAACATGGTGTTCGCCATGGGTAGTGTGGTAGCGATGAAGTCGGACGATTACAATCACATCAACTACTACAACCGTGCTATGGAGCACTTGCCAATGGATGCCTTTGGGAGCAGCCACATCGAGACTGTGCAGGCTCTCGCTCTCATCGGCGGCTTCTACCTCCACTACATCAACCGGCCCAACATGGCAAACGCCGTGCTCGGGGCGGCGATCCGGATGGCAAGTGCCCTCGGTCTGCACCGCGAAAGCCTGGCGCAGGGTCCCATGCACGGCACCGCCCAGCAGCAGGACCGAGGCGCCAGCGACGCAGTGGTCGCTGCCGAAACTCGCAGGCGGACCTGGTGGAGTCTTTTCTGCCTGGACACGTGGGCCACCACGACGATGGGTCGTCCGTCGTTCGGCCGCTGGGGCCCGGCCATCAACATCCGCCCGCCGGAGTTCGGGGTCAACGCGGGCCGCGATTCCTCGCAGCATGCCGGCATCCTGCCCATGATCGAGAACATCAAGTTCTGCAAGATCGCGACGCAGATCCAGGACATGCTCGCCATCTCGCCCCTGCTGAGGACCGAGGACCGCTGCAACCTGGACGCGGCCCTGGTCAACTGGTACACCGGCCTGCCCTGGCTGCTGCGCACGACGGACCCCTGCGCCGAGCCGCTCTACATGGCGCGCTGCATCATGAAGTGGCGGTACCAGAACCTGCGCATGCTGCTGCACCGCCCCGTGCTGCTAAGTCTGGCGTCGAGCGGCTCCACGCACGCGTCCGAGCACGACATCGCGGCCATCGAGACGTGCCGCGAGCTCGCCAAGCAGACGGTCGAGGACATCGCGCGCGAGTGGACCCGCAACCAGATGTCCGGCTGGAACGCGGTCTGGTTCCTCTACCAGGCGGCCATGATCCCGCTAGTGTCCATCTTCTGGCAGTGGAACAGCCCGCGCGTGCCCGAGTGGCATAAGCAGATCGAGGCCACGCTCGAGCTGCTGGAGGCCATGGAGGACTGGTCGCTCGCGGCCCGCCGCAGCCGCGAGGTGGTCTGGCGCATGTACGAGGCGTCGCGGTCGCCGGTGATGATGCAGCATCAGCAGCAGCAACAGCAGCAGCAGCAACACCACGCCCTCCACCATCATCATCACGCCGGGGCCAGCAGCAGCAGCTCCACAGGCAGCCACCGCTCCGAGAGCCCCACCAGCTCCATCCACCACGCGGCCTCCTCCATGAGCGACCACGGCGGCAGCGGCAGCAACAGCCTGCTCCTGGGCGGCGACGCCGAGCTGCACATGTCGCCCATCGGCCTCGAGCCCGAGGGCATGGGCATGATGGGCATGCTGGACCAGCACGGCCTCTGGGACCTGGACGGCATGTACTGGGGCGCCGCCCACCAGGACGAGGTCGACTTCGCGACTGCCGCCGCCGCCGCTGCCGCCACCGCCGCCGGTGCTGGGCCGTACGGAAACGTTCACGACGCGGCGGTCACCGCCGCCGGCCTGATCCACATGGACTACGCGGGGATGATGGGGAATCATCCGGCTGCGGCTGCTGCTATGGAGAGTGCGTTCCACTACGTTCACTGAAAAAAGCAAGTCACATCACATCATCACACGGTATCACGTTACACACACATGAGGCAAGCAAATCACACGAGAGGACGCAGACGCAAAAAAAAAGCGCGCGAGAAAAAAATATGATATCCTGGAAAATGACGAGGGGTAAACGAATGAACGATCACGGCAACGAAAACACTTTGTCTCTTTTTTTTCTGCTTCTTTTTTCTTTCAATTCTCCCTTTTCTTGTTGCTTTTCCGTTTTCTTCTCTTAATATCTCTCTCATGATGGCAACGAAATATGTCTCACGGATTCACGGCAGCTAGGAACTATGTTTGGGGGAAATGATTGCGCTTTCCTGGGAAATAATGTTGATGGGATGCAAGGGAAAATTGTGGGGTCTCGGTTCGGCTACTTTCTTCTTTCCCTTTTTCTATTGTGGCTATGCTTTGCTTGCTTGCTTTTCCAGTCGCTTCAAAAGCAAGGGGTGTGTATGTGTGTGTGTGGTGTGTGTGGAGGAAGAGAAAGGAAATGGTGGTGACGGTTGTGGCACCGGTACTTGAGAGGGTGTGCTGCAGGTTCATCTGGGGGGACATGGAAGAATATGGGGTGCGTTGATGGCGCGGTTCGGATGGATGGACGGGAAATCAGGCGTCTTGTCTTCGTCTTGCTTGCTTGCTCCAAGGGTTACCCCAAATTTTTTGTCCCTCTTTTCCAAAGTTGTTTCCGGTTTTCTCTTTGGTGGAGGGATTTTCTTTTCCTTCTCCTCTCTATTGCTGCTCTTGTTCTTCTCTTCGACGGCTCGTTGGTTGGTGGCTCAGAAATACCCGAAATGAAAGGAATGGACTCTATACAGATTAAGATCTATGCCAGAGACAGAGAGAGACACGTCATGGTCACAATAAATCGATACCCCAGATTTCCGGTTATGTATGACATGCAACCACTAGCCATGCCAACCCTTTTCCCTTCCTGCATGGCGCTGTCTATGAGGGGTGGGTGAGTTTGAGTCGCTTCGTCCCTTCGCGAGAGTACCGCAGTGGAACACGCCGGCTTTTCTCGTCGTTTGTTCCTTTTTCCAGAACAACTAGAAGGAAATGAGTTGAGATGGAATATTCTAAAGAGTTGAAAAAAGAAATCAATGTCGGTAGGGATGGCCAAGCCGTCCGTCCGGCTACCCGCCCGCTACGTTACGCACGCTTCTCGCTCGCTTTTCTCCTCGCATCGCCTCGCCTCCAACTCGAACTCGAGACTCGCCGCAATGAAGCCGGCAGCAAGCCGGCTTTCCCTTTTGCCTCTTGCCCTTTGAGACGACGATGTTGATATGTGGGTTGGTTGGGACTGCCGACAGCGCCGAGTCTGTGCCTTTTGGTCTTTGCCGGCTATCCTGAATACCTACCATCCATTGGCGTTGTTGCTGGCGCTCAAATATGCCTCATCATCTACCATCCTCCACCACCGGGACGCTGTCCTGCATGCCAATGTACCTGTCTTCCCTCTGATCCAAGATCACCCTTGGCCCTGCCCTAGCTCTCCTTTTTGCAAATGAAAGTTGGAGATGAAAAGGTCTGGTGATGGATGCATCGTTGCGAGACTCGGGGAGAGATGAGAGGAGGGGTGTAGTATCACTTCCGGGCAGCCGGAAAATGAGGCCGTGATGAATGACGGCCCCCTTTCTTCTCTGTGTGTTCCTGGTAAAAAAAAGAAAAGAGGAGGGTGCAGTATAGACAAGCTCCACTAGTGAGCGGTTTCCAAGTGGGCAACAGCAGCAGCAAGCCGTCGTTTGATGACATTTTCCGGGAGTTTGTTCCTGATCTCTATGGTCAACTGACGGTTGTACAGCGGCTTGCACGGTCGTGATTCCCGGCTCTAGCTCGAAGACATCATATCCCGGACCGGGATGGCTGGATGGCTGGGCCGGCTTTGTGGATGTATGTGGTGGAGAGGAGGAGTCCCCCTTTTCCCCCTTGTCTTCTTGTCCCTCCTTTTTTGCTTTCTTGACAAGCGTTACTATTTTGCCTACTACCTGTCTGTTTAGGTTTCTCTCCGGACTAAAAGGTGCGCCGACAATTCTCCGCGCCGCTTAGGTATTGAGAGACTTAACACCAAGTTGCACCAATGGCGGGACCACACGTGCCCTGATTCTGAGGCCACAGATCCCTACATGATGGAGCACGTTTTGAGGCTTTGGGGAGGGAGAGGAAATGCGACTGCAAACATGTGCTGATGCGAGCTGCGGGCGTGACATGGCTTTTTGGCAGCGACAGCAAGAACAGCATGGCGAGAAGAGGAGAGAAGAAGAGGGGAAGGGGAAGAAAGAGGAGGGGCACTAGATGCCTCACTAGGTACCTGCCTAGGTAGGGGCTGGGGACTCGGGGTAGTCTCGGTAGCGTACGGCCGGGACTCTGTGAATATCCGAGCTCTCCAAGGCCCAACAGCAAACAGCCCACATAAATTGAGGTCACTTGCCTTGCGATCGGAATTTGCCATCGGCATGCCGGCCCCAGGATCGCAGGATCGCCCCAGCATCATCGGCCTCTCTGCAGTCAGAGTGCCCGATGATGAGCGGGCAGGTGTGTGTGTATGTGTGTGTGTGGGTGGGTGTGTGTGGGTGGGTGTGTGTGCCATCACGACGACTAAGAATATCCAATAAGGAGAACAATGCGAATTTGGCTGCTGTCCACTGCTGGTACGGCAGGTTGGGTTCGAAGTATTCTAGAGAGTATTCTAGAGATTCTAAAGGCTCAATACACGTTAAAAGAAAGGTGCGTCTGTGTGCGTGTGTGGGTGGTGGCGTGTGATGGAGGAGAATGTGGAGGAGGAGGTGAGGTTGTGGAGAGAGGGTGTTGCAGCCTTACCCCAGACAGACTGCCTCCGCCTGATTGGCTGGATAAATTGAAGAGCTTGTTGCCAAAATCGACGTTGACGCAATCTGGATTTTCGGGCCGTAGCGAGGTTCGCCAAAGCCTGTCCTGAGAGCCCCAGTTGTGCGGTACCACATACTCGCACACCAAAGCTCTCTCCATAGTATTTTTCTGGTGCACCTCCACTTCTTCGGGTAGAATGTACTGCCGGGCAGGGGGTACGCCCTTGCCCCTGGCTCGCGGGCTCGCAGTGGAGTCGTGGACCCCCTGCAACTCCCCCTCCATCCGAGCGCGTGCGGGGTAATACACGGAGAACGACCGTTCCCTCAACCCTCAAAGAACTTTTTTTTTTGCACCTACCCCTTCTCGTCTCCTCCATCCTCCATCCCTCGCACGTGGGAAACGTGGGAGAGGGAGAGGGGAAAGGGCAAGGGGAAAGGGCAAGGGGAAAGGGCAAGGGGAAAGGGGAGAAGAAGTTGACCGGTCGGCCGTAGCGTGCCTATCACAGACATGTTTGCGAGACACGTGTGCGAGCGAGCCATGCACTCCACGCTTCTGTGTCTGACCTCGTGAACGTCTTGCCAGCACTTGCAAGCACAGGAGACTTTGCGGACGCATGCAAAGGCTCTCTGTCGCTGACACGCACACGCACACACGCACGACGCGACACACTGATCGATCGCAGGAGCGCGGGTCTGGGGAATTCAGGCTAGGACATTGAACCGCAAGCAGCACGCGTCTCCTGCTACCCTCCCTCGCATCACTCGCACCACTCGCACCACTCGCACCACCTCAAGGGTATTACCGTGCCACGCTGATACCTCTGCTGGGTGGTGGTGGTGGGAAAGGGATGGCATCGAGATTGATAGAGGGTTCTGCCGGGTGTGCCTCCTCTTTTTGAGGCGATATTCTCCAACAATGGTCCCAATAGTTGATATTTGTGTCGGTGCGTACGGGAAGAGGAAAAACAGAAAATGCAGTGATGCTCGAATGTCACGCGGCCACCTTGCCCCATCGTCGTCTACCGTTGCTCGCCTGCTCGCACTGACGCCTCGTTTCTCCTTCTGCCGAAGCGGGTCCTCCCCTCTACGACTCTCCAATAATAATAGCACCGCACTACCTAGTATATTTACAGTGGTCTGCTACATCCCTTCTGATGGGGCAATGGCGGCTGGCGGTCATCGGGGGCGGGTTGGTCTCTGTCTCTCAGTGCAAATGGGCCGTGCGGTCGGTCGACCACGCTGACCGTATCTGGCGACGATGGCTAGCACTGACTGATGGCCCCTCCAGTCCATCCAGCCCCAGTCTCCAAATAGAAGGGCGGCACCACCAAAAAAGGAAGATTGGTTGTTGTTTCCCACCAACTAAGCATCGGGCTGGCGACATTTCGGCCTTTATTTCTGGAACATATGCCATCCGGTCGAGAGAGACGGGTGGGAAGCAAACAAGGACAACTTGTGTCTGTTTGTTCGACGCGTCTCGTCTCAGGGCCTCCCTTCCCCCTTCCCTTCTCTGCTCTGTAAATCAAATCATTCTAGCCCTGGGGATCCCTGGCAAATAGATGGACGATGAGTTGGCAACTCTCACTTTACGGTCACTCTCTGGTCACTCTCCGGTCTCAGGGTGGGATGGAACAAAGAAACAGCAGGGATACGCGTATTCGTTCGTGGCTTAAAGCCGTCAATCACGGCCCTCTGATAAGATGCTCCGGCGCCGGGTCACCGCAGACCACCCGGGTGAAGAGGGCACTTGTCTGTCGCTATCCGATGTCAACGGCGACCGTCTTTGGTCTGATTGCTCCCCTTCTCTCTGCGAATGGACACTGTACCTGAACGCATTCCGTCCTCCACTCTTGGTGGTGGCTCTGCCAAGCCATTGTGGCCGCGAGAGAGAGGATTTCAGTAACAAAAAAAAAAGCATGCATGCTCCACACGTCGCATCTCAACCGTGGTCACGAAAGTTCGGCTCAGATATAGGCGTATCCTATGTCAGAAGTACTGCCTTGTAGACCAAGTCTCCCTTGGATGTATCTTTTTCTTTCGGCCTTTTTTCCCTTTAGCTCGGCTTCTTATTAATGTTTTGTAATTCTTTAGTTCTCAGCCCACCCAAACCACGAGCATTTGTGGCCGCCAGGCTTTCACGCCCTGTCCCTGCGTTTCTGCTGTCCGTCTTTCTTTTCCTCTCCTTTTCTGCTAGCTCAGGCACCCACTCACTGAGGAGGGCGTTCGGAAACGACAAGCTCCAAGCTGGAGCTCGTCCATGTATGTGTTGGCGAGGGGGGAAATGTCAGCCTTGTCAACAGTCCTAGTCCATGCCGCCAACCAACTTCTATTACGCTGCAAAAGTTGCTGCTGCTACAGCAGTATTCTGGTGGCCGTCCTCTGTTCGTGGCCTATGAGAGTGCCGTGTATGGCCGTGGACCTCCCGCACTTGAACCCGGTCAAGAAACAAATAGTCGCTCCCGATTCAGTGCATCGGAACTCCGCCAGGTCTTGTCGGTCGCCGCCTATGCTCGATGCTTGATGTAGAGCGGAAGGGACAATGCCTGCCTCCTCCCTTGCACGGTCCGATGGCGTTAAGCCCGCACTCGCAGCGCCTAGCCGCGGTGACAGTGCTCAGGCTAGGCAGGCAGGCAGGCACACAGACCTAGCTCACCGCGGACGGAGAGGGGAAGCTGTCGTGAGGAGACAGCTGCTGTGTGTTGCAGGTTGATCAAAAGGCAAACCCCGATCCAAAGAATGGGTCGGGTAAGGTAGGTAGGTTAGTTAGGTGTTGGCGGGTGAGAGGATAGTCCGCGCCCGTTCAGCTGGCCCCCAGTCCCCAGCCCCCTCGCCTTCCAGAAAGTTAGCTTCTCCCCCTCACTCACTAACCTCCTCTTAGCCCCCCCACGAAACATGTTTCAGGTGGATCTGCTACTCTATGTAGCCCAGCCGCACTTTTCTTCACGTCTCCTCTTTGCGACCTCTAGCTTGCTTTTCTCTTGGCGCTTTTCTCGCTACCGCTTTCCTGGCCTTGAGGAGGCTGAGGAATGATCCTCGACGGAACAACCTACACGGCATTGCTCGCTCGGACACCATACCCACCACCACCACCAACTAACACGCACATAAACGGAAAATCGACCAGATTTTCCACACGCTCTGGAGCATGAAGACGGCTTCTCTTTCTCTTGATAATGATGGTGATGATGATGCCATCCCGGCTTCGTCCCGAGATCTGGGGACGTACAGGGGTAGGCAAGGGCGGGAACAGCTCTCCCTCTCCTCCACCTCCTCCTCCTCCTCGTCTTTTTATTTCCTATTTCGGACCAATCCCGACGTGGAATTCGGCCGTGAAACAGTGCCTTCTTCTTCCCGATCCCCCCTTCCCGGCCGTCTCCGTGTCCAGAAAGCCCGGAACGCACGCACTAACCGGACGGGCAGGCCGCGCCTTTCCCGTCCAGTCTAGCCAGTTCCGCTACTGAGAGGAGAAGCAGAGCAGGCCAAACCCGGTCCCGCAGCCGCCGAGCTGGTAAAGAGAGGGGTTAACTCCTCCTTCTCTCTCCTCTCTCTCCCCGCTGCCCTGGAGAGAGAGCGTGCACTTTCAGGGTAGCCCTGAAACCTCCCCAATGCCCGCGTCCTAGCGCCTAGGAAGGCCGATGAAGGTAGGTAGGTAGCTCTCCACATGCATGCATGCCCTTAACGTTGTTTCCCTCTCGCTGATCGGTAGATCACCTTGCATGATGGACCCCTGATAAACATGGGGAATCCTGGCAAGCCACGCTCCTAGCTCGGCTTTTCTTCTCTTCCGAACCTCTCCTAGTCCAGCCATGGAAGAAAAACAAAACCAACTATGCCCATAAGTAAGTAAGTAGGCAGTCAGTCAGGAAGGCAGCAACTAGGAAGATCTAGACCGAGAAGACATACCGACGACCCCTCTCTCTCCGTCTGCATGCCTTCCTCTTCCCCCGCGCACGCTAGGTTGGCTTGCATGAGTCTTGAAACAGGTGTGAGAGGAGGGGGAGAGCCTAAAGGACTGCAAATACCAGAGTGGGCGGCGATACATGTTACGCTAGCCACATATCTAAATGGCAAGTAGCCACGGTCGTTCCAAGTTCGGACACAGTCGGCCTCCGCATGCTAAAGCCGTCCCTCCCGTCTCCTGTATCTCTTCGCCTCCGAATTTTTCAACGACTCGCTGCTTCACATCTATCTGCCGGCACAGCGGGGCTCCTGGATGCTCACATTATCACCTTGACTTGAACTTGCCTCCGAGGACGATAACGGTAACGGGCAGGAGGAGGCGACGCCCACAAGGGGAAGAGGGAGAAGGGGTGCTTCTTGTGGGCTCGATGTTTTGTTTCACAACTGGGCCTTTCGCACTGAAGGATACAAACACCAGAGGTCTGTGGGTGTGCGTGAACCTCACCGTTTTCATCTGCTGCCTGTTTGCCGCACATATACTAGGTAGGTGTAGGTAGGTACGATCGGCGTCTCTCTCGGCGCAGACGGCATGATCGAGACAGCGATCAAAGCTCTTCTAGCCGGAGCGATTCGACCGACAGTGCCAAGTAGACAGTGGACAGTTAGACAGCGCCCGCCTACTTACCTACCTCTTGGAGTTCCTTCTCCCCGGAAACAAGGGTATCCTTTCGAAGCTCCTGCTCATAGGACTCGTGGTACCGAGTGGAGTGCCTAACTACCTACCTAGGTAGGTAGGCTAGGTAGTGACCTACATGAGGAGGAGACATGGAGGACAGCGAGGGGCCAGCCAAGGCTCGACGTTCCCTCCGTAACGGTCGCAAAAACGGTGATCAAGGGACCTCCTCATTACGGTCTGACAGATATAACTAATTGCATATCGAATATTGTGAAGCTTGGGGAAAGAGTTCAGCTATGCGAAAGTGCGATTTTGAAGCATGCTGATTCAGGGGCGGGGAGCCTTTTGAGAGACAAAAGGTACCGGGCCAGAAGAAAGCAGGCGAGCATACGCTCTTTCTCTCCCGGAATATACTTCGCCCGACTGGACCTGAAGTCCCCCCAACAGAAATAAAGCAGGTATGGTAGGTAGATATGTAGGCAATGAAGACCAGAGAGAACTGTGACGTTTTGGCTTAGTGAGTGAAGTAATCTCTTGATGGACACGAGGTTCTTCTTCCTAGAGTCTCGTAGGCTAAGCGCGCAGCTCAATGATTGATATTTTCCGCCTCACGTACCGGGGACTCCTGTTCCTCAACGGAAATGGTGTCCTATACAACTACGTGAGGCGGCGTCGCGAATCTGCACAAATGAAATGCACCTTATGTGACGACGGATGGCATCTGAACTGCATGCAAACATAGTGGCACCTATTGTCAAGGGAATGTGTGTGAGGAGATCCCTTTATTCTCCGTGCGTGTATATTTCCAGCCACGATGTGGCGTGCTACAGTAAAAAGGACCGTAGGATGTCTTGCACCCTCTTCGTAATCGTGTAACTCCATTAAAATCAACAGCATTGAGCTGCGATTGAAATGTGGCAAGGAAATAGGTAGGTATATTAGACGACAGCTGTCACGGAGTCAGGGGAGTTTCAAGGAGCGTAGAGAATAGATGGGGTGGTTGAAGATCCATCGGGCAGTGATTTTGTTTTCCTTTTCTGTTTTTCTTTCTTTCTTTTAGTTTTCGTAATCATCCTCAGGCGCCATGGGAAGGAGTAGAGGTGTTAGGCCCAGGCCCGCCGAGCGCCGACGTTATGACATCGACGTTCTGCCTGAGCCATTCGAGCCGGGAGATGCCGGTGCTGAGCGGGTCCAGCGGCGTGTCGTCCTCGCCGTCGACGTCCATCCTGCTGCTGTCCCCGTTGGACGAGGAGGTGGGCGAGGACGAAGAGGTCATCCCGACGACCATGGGGGTCGAGCTGTGGCCCCAGCCGACCTCGCGGCAGAACTCGGCGAGCATCGGGGACGCTGGCGTGGGGCCGTGCATGTTGTTCTTCGTTACGACGACGTGGTGGTGGTCGTGCTCTTCACCGTCTGCCAGAGACATGTCCCTCGCGGCGTCGTCGTTGTAGACACCCGCCACCGATTCGTTCGCGTCGCCACCGTTGACGGTAGCCAGGACTGTGGGCCTGCGGCTCCTGCTGGCGCTACCGTTGCGGCTGCGGCGGCCGCTGCTCTCTATTTTGACCCGCTTGAGCAACGTGCACAAGCACTCTGGTGCAGGAACGTGCGCGTTATGGTGGTGTTGTTGCGTATCCGAAGGGGGGATTACATTGATGCTCAGAATGCTTCCCTTGCGCTCCGGCGTAGGGGAAACTCCGTTGGCATCACTGTTCGAGAGTAAAAACTAGTCAGCAATGCGAGAAAGCTTTCTCGTGGATCCTAGGCGTTAAGGTTTGGTATATGTCTCACCTGCCCACGCTGCCCCTTGTAGCTCTGCAAGATGCGCAGTATGAGATAGAGGCGTTGGAGCTAGCTCTGGAGGAATGAGGCTCTGGCTCCATGGCTGAGATCTTGGTGGGGTGATGGAATGGATAGGCGACTATGATGTGTGTGTGGACGAGATGGGGTGGATTGCATGGAACGGGCCAGATATGAAGAGCAGTTGCAGAATTGTGTCTGTGTCCGTTGGCAGCGGAAGTCCAGGCTTTTATCTTGACCTGGGGGAGGCTTGGGGTGGTCAAGATGTCTGAGCTCGAAGTCCAAGGATGTTGGGCCTTCTATTAAGCATATCCAACGGCCACACCATCTCACCTGGGGTAATCGCATACATGGTGGAGCTGAGGCTGAAAGGAAGAGGTGCTCTAGGTACAACCATTGCCGGTGCACCAACGTCCTCCTCCACCACACCAGCACGACAAGTTAAGAATAGGCCTGGTCTCACGTTGCACATGAGGTGTGTCCGAAAATATGAAAAGGAAGGGCCGAGGAAATGTATAATAGAAGCTCTAGTTAATGGCATGCATGTTGGTCGTGGGGAGGTGGTGCGAGTAGTTGCACGTGCAGTGGATGTCTCGGCATTGTAAAAAAAAGGGGCCAGGGGGTATGCGAAGGTTGTATGGGGAGGAGTTCTGAAACAAGCACCTCTGGTGTTGGTCTGTCACTGAGGCCATCGAAGCCGTATACTGGCCTTTCTTCAGATCGAGGGGGCGAGGCACTCAGATTACGCCTGCTGCTCCCCTCATCGCCTCCTCGTGTGTCGCTAAACTCTGGGGTGAACTCGATGTGGGTGTGTGGAGAGATGGAGGTGGGCAAGGGCGACAGTGACACTCCAAAAGGGCTTCGACAGCCGGCAACAAGTTAGCAACAAGTGGGAAAGATGCCTAGCGGCCACGCACGCGCGTCTTCGCGCCGTCCACGGACATACTTCTCGACTAGTTAACTCCCGCTTCCCGGCTCTGCTGACCCATCGCCAACCCAGACAACTGGGAAGGAAATATCCACCACGAATGGCGAGGTGGCTGAGGCGTGCCGACAGGGCAGGGGAGCAGTGCCCGCGGCAAGTGGTCATCAACGTGACTGACCATCGACATAGCCTGATGAAGTCCAGCCTTCTGCCAAGTTGACATCAAAGTTTCACGTAACCTGCAGCAGTCTTCTTGTACGAGCTGCCGAGCACTCCTGCATAGGCAATCTGGAGTGAGCGAGGAAAGGAAAGAATAGAAAGCAAAAGACTAATTCGGTATCGGCTTCGACCCCGATGAGAGATGGCGTTGACGAAGAGATATGCTGACAAACCTAGGAAGCGACATCCGGCCAGTATCCGGCCAGTATCCGGCCAAATGAGGCCGGGGAGGTAAGCTCTTGATTAACTGCCCAACTTGGGGCGGGCGGCAACTGCACTCGTAGAGTTTACTTAAGCCCGGGTGAGTTGGAGATGGTAACTACCAAACAGGTCCAAGAAGGTATGTATACTCTGCGATAGAGGTGGTCAGCGCGAATAGAGCACTGGAGACTTCACCAGATCGCGCTTGCTGTCCCAATCACGACGAAGCACGGGCGAAGGGAGGCCAAGTTGACGCGCGGCGGGCCGGGTGGTGCGCCTAGATATGAAAGATGAGCAGGGGCTGATGTGAGATGGATGGGTGGTGATATGGATGAGATGGGATATTCCGCATTGAGAAGGCGGGAAAGGAAGTTGGGGAGGAGGATGGAATGTCGTCGAGAAGAGGTTTGTCAAGACCTCCCCCCCCCTTTTTCAGCCCTGTGAATCAGCGCCGCCACGGAATCCCTGCTCTATCCTTGTCCCTTTAGTGGATCGAAAAAGCGCCCCTTGGTACCCACCTCCGGCCCACTTGCGGCACCCGTGCCCTTCCGGCGCGTGTGCGCGGGGGCTAAATTTGTCGCAAGCTGCACAGCGCTTAAAAGGTTTTTTTGATCGACCTGTCGCTGGCGCGACCTTGAAAAGAGTTCAGCTGAATGCTTCCGACACTCTCAAACGGGTAAGTCGTCGCCTTGCACTGCCTGGCACAAATGTCTCCCTTCATCTCAACTTCAACCTGTTAGACCTCGGAGATGGGATGGCGGGCTGTGGGTGGCTTAGCTGCCTGTCCAAAAACGACACTGTGGTCTCACAGCTATCATGACGACCTAGCCTCAATCGTTATTTGGTTAGCCCGGTTTGGACCGGTGTCGACCGCACGCCTTCGAAGACCTGGCTATTGTCCCAAATGCCCAAACTCCTATTTCCCTCTTGGCCCCATCAATATCGATCTTGTATGAAATGGGTTTCGCCTGACGGATTGGGGCTGGGCTTTGCGCCAAGGGTGAGGATGCTAGACAAGAAGCAAAGATTAATGTCGAAGGCGCAGGATATTCCAACTCGGTTGCATTCAATGTGGCTCGGGGTATCTCGTGGGGTTTCGTCAACATACCCAGACCAGACCAGCCGACACGTCCCTGTCAGAGGTCTCAAAAACGAAGAGCTTCTTTTTCTTGTCCTGTCGCCATGTTTCAGGATCTTTCAAGGGGCTTGATGTGTGCGGGTCGAGCGGCCCCCTCGGACTTACAAAGACAGCGCGGAACAAAACACTCTTGCCTATCCCTGCGAAGGAAGTAGCGTTGGCTACTTCCAGCCTACGGCGGTCTTCCGGATCATATCCTTTACCTCTTAGATGTGCCGCAGTCTTGCGGATCGTAAGAACGGGAAAACGAACATCGGTAGAACGTCATCCCGTTTCTATTGTTGGGAGGCGGCCGGGTCGGTTTAACCCTCTCTCCTGGGGTAGTCTGCCATGCTTACGTGGTTTAAAGTAAGGTGGTAATTCTAGAACCGATTTTTTCTTAATCGAATATGGTAGCGAACTAGGCTAGACGTAAAGAGCTGGCTAGGGCGGCTTCAAGCTTGGAGGGTAATGCGAGCTAAACTCGTGTAAGACTAACAAACTACTCTGTTAGTCTTAGATAGACCGAGCATCATTTCGAGGGGAGATGACGAAACTGGCCAGTTCATAGGAATGCGATGTCGACCACGAGGCGACGATTGAGTACCGGCAGGAGGCCGCGCGCCGGCGGGTCTTGGGAGCCGGAGCGGAGCCCCGGTCCAATATTCAAGCGGGCCGGCGGCCGGGCGGGACAGCCTAGGCCGGACCCGATCCTACAACGTCGCACGAGAGGAGCCGGTGGTTTATAGAATTTGGTATTTAGCGCAAATATCGACCACTGGGAGCCCGTTACCCCGTAAATGTGTATAATAGACGCTAGTGTACAGCCTCTACCGCTCCTCTAGCATACAGCGAAGCTCTCACCAGCCCACCCAGCCTACGCCTACCTCTACCTAGAGTCTTAACCTTTCGTCAACACAGTCCTTGGGCCGAAATATCACCGCCTCCCCATAAAGGCAGGTAGGGAAATCAAGAGTCGCCTGTGGCGAGAGTCTGGCTGGGTGATGACGACTGGAGGTGACGCTCCGGTGCCACACTCGCATGACACGACCTATGATCACCACTTCGACGGCGATAGGTTCCATGACTCTGCCTAGCAGGTAAGGTGGGCGACAGGAGCCGATCTGGAACCTCGAAGGCAGTAACACTATCGGGATGTTGTTGGTCTGCGAGGTAAGTACCTAGGTAGGTAGGTGAAAAGCTCCGACTGCAGAGAAGGCTGCTGCGCCGCACTCAGACAGACGGCCATCACGGCCACCACACCTCCCTCCGAGCATCAATTGATGCCGCGACCCCACGACAAGACACGACACGACACGACATGGCTACCCCCAAAAAGCCCCCATCTCTGCGGCGTTTCAACCACGGCAGTTCAGGGCAGAGCGCTAAACGAAGACAACTAGACGAGACACAAGGTCCAGGCCATCCCCGCGGCCTGCGTGGTTGTGCCTCAATGTCGTTGAGTTTAATCTACCTACCTACCGTGCCGCTGCTGGATGCTGGGGCCACTGCGGCAAAGAGAACAGATGGTGGCCGCCTAAAACGGCGGTCCTTTTGATGGTCGGCGTTTTTGAGGTCCGACATGCGAATCCGAGCCCGAGTTATGATTGATGTTACTGGAGAGGAAAGCGTGCGTAAGTCGCTTTAAGTACCCAATTTGGAATGTTAGCAGCAGCAACCCAGGTCGCCGCTCACAGGCCACTTGCCGCCCCCAAAAGGGACTGGATTTCGAACTTCAAACGCTTCAAACTCCACCGTTTCTTGGCGATGGTTCGGAGTATTAGTCAATCAATTGGATTCGCATAGTGAGTTGGTCTCAAGTCGTGGCCGCCGTGGCCCGACATGTGGGCTTTCTACTTACAATTGCGTAAGGTATGTTGAAAATTTGTTGGTGTGGATGTGGGAAAAAGGAATGGCCCCGGAGTTCTCTTAGGGAGTACGGACGTATGCGCACGTTAGCACTGACGCCCGCTCCGATCAACAGGGCCGGCGGGCTGGGCGCCTATCGGGCTCGGCGCACTGCGCCCGGACTTGGTGGACTTGGTTGGCCGAACGGACGTTGGGTTTCTCGTCCGCACACGGCCGAGATCGACGAAAGTGATACATAGGTGTGTCAGGGCGACGTTCTGGAATATCAGGACAAGCGCGTTCTTGGCTGTCCGTGCTGCCCACACTTAACTCCGTTCAATGCTCCGTCCTACCCACCACCCACAACCTGTCCTGGCCGCTTTCGTCGAGCGGTGTAGATCCTGCAGATGCGGTCGGCCGAATCAGATGAGGTCCCGCAGTGCGTGATGTAATATTGGCATGCACCTCCGTTGTAGCTTGGTATGAATGCTGCTGCACTTGCTGCTGCAAAAAAGGGCATCCATCTCGCTCCCCAATTCTTGCCCGTAATTGCGGCAAGACTCACATGTGAGAACGGTAGGAGATCCTTAATACATACATGCGCTTACTAGATCTCGTGGAGCTGGAGAGGAGACGACAGAGTCTCGGGTAGTGGACCCGAGGACTCGGATCAGGAATATACGAAGTGGCACCTAAGCAAATCTTCGGCCGAGAGGTTTCGTTTAGGATGATATGAATCAATTGCCAGACAGACTGGGGCTTTCCGTGTTTCTAGAAAAACAAAATTGGCCGAAGAGGATGGCCGAACGTGCATTCGGAGTTGGGAATTCTTGGAGAAAAGGCTTCGTTCCACACAAAGCCATGCTATTCTGGCAGCTGTGAGTGCGGTACCACTGCTGGGAATGGTGATGTTTTTTCCGGCGGCTGAAAAAGCGGGGAGGTGACAGGACGGGGCTGGATGGGAGATCATTTACCCAAATTTGTGGCATCGCGGTAAAATGATGCGAAAACTTTTTCACGAACTGTGAAGGACGAGGTATTTGTTTTAACCCCTGCCTCCTGACACGCCCTACATGAAGATCAAGTCCGAATGGGGAATCCACATCGTCCAGGTCGCATTCGCTTCCACGGGTGGCGGTATTTGGTGCCAGATGTCAGCGTCGTCTATCGGGTGTTGGCGTTCGATGATGCTGATGCTTTGAGCAGGCTGCATATTTTGTGGCTCGTTGAAGAAAGCGTGGGCGCCAATGCGATGCTTCCCCCCAGCGAAAACCGACCGGAACGGACGGGACCAACAATAAAGGCCATTGTTCTCCTCCGAACAGTTCATTCTCCCTTACATGCGGAGGGTCAGCAGAGGAAGAGAGGGAAAGGAAGGGGTGATGTGGTGGGGTGACTGGGAGCAGTCCGCATACATATAAATTCCACGCCATGCTTGTTACGGCCGGGCAGGACGAAAGTAACGGCCGAAAGAACACACGAACCCCAGCTTCAAGCAGCTTTAGCCTTGCATCAGCGAACGCCACACGCCTCGGCGTGCCAGCGAATGTGGAAGATGTTACCACCTCGCGAGCCCCATTGGTTTCTTACCCATCGGTTTGATGGACTCTCTCGCTAAAAAAGGCCCTTCTGTCAGGTTGTTGGTGCCTTTTTGGTGCATGGTGCTTGAGGAGGAGTTGTGTACTGTTCCTGTCCTTTTGTTGCGTCTACTGCACAGTAACTGCATGCTTGCTTGCTGCTGAGGACCCATGTGAGAAGTGCAGCCCTCCCGTGACATCCAGTACTTCGGCAGTGCAGTGATATTCTATCTACTACCTCGTTGTCCATTGGGCCAGCCTGCTGCTTATTCCCCCCTCCTCGCATCTAGTGTCTCCATCTAGCATTCCTCCAGGAGAAACGATGACACCCAGGTACTCTCAACGACGACCTCATGTGGCTAGTCGGTGACCCAAGAGGCAAAGGCCTTTTCCCAGTTACTTACTTCCTGGGCAATATCCCTCGTGGTTTCCCCCTTCCACTTCAAGTCACTTGGCCTCTATCGGCTTTAACTCACCACCTGACTATCGTTTCGTCCACCAACCGATGCTCTCTCCTGCCAGCCCGCTAGTGCCTGACGCAACCAGTAGTCGAGGACCACTGGGCCAGCCTCCGATTCACTCCGTCTACGGATATACTTCCGGATACCGTGATTATACACAGCACACCAGCTTCTCGGAAGACTTTCGCACGTGGCGGCCCAGGCAAAAGCCGTACCGTCATCTTCATGCAGGGTGTGCCGTCAGTCTGCATCTTACACACTGCCCGCCAACACACCAACACGCACGAACACGCACGACGACGAAAACGAAAAGGCGGCCAGACTATTCTGTACCTATCTCTGTACAAATACAAGTTCAGGCGGACTCGCACTCGCACTCGCAAGCTTAAAAGATCCCTCTCCTCGGGATGTGGTGGGGCCGCCGAACCCGAGTCTCCATCCAACCTACCTACGGAATACGTAGTGTCTACTTACAGTCAAGAAGCAACGTCGATGTCACTAGATCTGTATGGCCACACCAAAGGATATCCATCACGGTAGAGAGAGTTTGCGGAGGGAAAAGCAATAACTAGGCCCCGGTCCTCACTCCTCACTCATCACTCATCAACCCTCCTCCTGCCCATCCCCCTGACCCTGTCACAAAGAGCATCCGAAAAGAACTTTTCCGGTCCACAAGGTTGGGATCCCGACCGGACCCGGCACTGGGACACAAACGCCTCAAGATGAGACAAGCCTCATCCTCGTTTACGAATCGAGACATCATCGCCGACGCCTCCGCTTGCGATTGGGCTTGTACAACAGCGACAACAACACCACCGACGCTCCCCCAAGAGCTGGGACTGCAGCCATCCGCCGGCGGTTACACTTGCACAGCGTCGCAACTGCTACCACGGTCACTGCTGCCGTGGCCGTCCCGTCCCGTAGTGGCACTACTACCACTACTACCGGGGAACGGGAGAAGAGGAACATGACGGGCAATTCCGAGCCCCCTGGGCCGGAGCCGGAGGACAATGCCGTCCAAAAGACGGTGATCACCCCGGCCGACGTCGCGCTGATCGACTCGACTTTGCCGCCGTTGCGATTTTGGCTCCTCAGCGTCGGGTGAGTTTGGATGTGTCCCCTTTCCCCAAAATCCGTAACCCCCTGAAACCGCTGAATCAGCTTTTCCAAACGATCAAAACTGACCGTTACGCCAACCACCAACCGCCACCATCGTCAAAAACAGCATATCACTAGGCCTCCTGATGGCCATGCTCGACACCTCCATAATCGCAACCAGCCTCTACACCATCGGCCTGGAGTTCGGCGCCATGGACCTAATCAACTGGGTGGCGCTCTCCTACACGCTCGCGTACCTGGGCTGCGCCGTGCTCCTCGCGCGCGTGGCCGACGTGCTGGGCCGGCGCGACGCCTTCCTCGCCGCCTTCGGCCTCTTCCTCGCCTTCTCGGTCGGGTGCGGCTTCGCCGCCTCCATCGAGCAGCTGCTCGTGTGCCGCGCCCTCCAGGGGGTCGGCGGGTCCGGGCTCTACTCGCTCAGCATGGTCATCTGGCCCGAGCTGGCGCCGAACCACATGAAGCAGTACATCGCCGCGCTGGTGGGACTCGTCGTCGCCGTCGGCGGCGTGCTAGGCCCCGTGCTGGGAGGGGTCCTGACTAGCTACGCGTCGTGGCGGTGGGTTTTCTGGATAAACGGGCCCATAGGCGCGGTGTCGATCACGGTGTTCTACTTCAGCTGGCCGAGGGAGGAGGACTTGCCCAGCATCGAGAGGAGGTCATGGAGGGAGCTGGACTTCCTGGGCTCGCTGCTGCTGGTGGCCGCCGCGGTGCTGGTCACGTTCGCGTTCCAGAACGTGGCCAAGAACGAGGAGGGCTGGTCGTCCGCCGTGTTCGTCGCGCCGCTGACTCTTGGGGTCCTGTGCTGGATCGCGTTGTTCGCGTGGGAGTGGGTCGTGGAGAGGAACTGGCCCGACACAATCATGCCGGCGTTCCCGCTGCACCTGCTGCGGAACCACGTGTACACCGCGGGCATGCTCAACACCATGCTCTTGGGGTTCCCCTATCTCATGACCGTGTTCGCCCTGCCGCTGCGGCTGCAGGTCGTCAACGGCAAGTCGGCGCTGATCTCGGGCGTGCTGCTCTTGCCGATGCTCGCGGGCGTCGCGATCAGCAGCTTTGCCGGAGGGGCGTTCAGCAAGAGCAAGAACCGCATCTGCGAGACGTTGGTTGCGGGAAGCTGCCTGATGGTTCTGGGCCTCGCGCTGGAGACCACTTTGTCGAGCGAGCGGGAACTCGAGTCTAAGGCGCTTGGGTTCCTGGTTTTCATCGGACTGGGCTTTGGCTTCTCGGCGAGCTGTTCTACCATGCTTTCGGCCATCGAGACTCCGGTCAGGGATCACGGTATGTGCTTAGCCGCTCCTGAAGTGAATCCTTAACAAAGTAGTTCTTCTCCTTTTTTTTGGTTCGATAGCTCGATCCGCTGACACGAGATCGATTATCAAACAGCTCCTGCCCAGGGAATCACGGCCCAGATCCGCGTCTTCGGCGGCAGCATCGGCATCGCAGCCTCGTCCGCCATCCTCAGCGTCGAGCTGGGCAACTCGCTCGGCGGCGTCCTGTCTAAGAAACAGCTCGCCTCGGCCGAGTCGCTGGGCTCGGCGCGCCTCACCCCCGAGCAGGCACAGCTCCTGCGCATCGCGTACGCCAACGCCTTCCGCAGGGACATGGCCGTCTCGGCGGTCGTGGCCGGCGTCGGCGTCATCTTCGCCGCGGGGACGTACCGCCGGAACCGCTTGCCCATCATAGAGCAGCGCCAGAAGCACGTTGCGGCTGAGCTAGAGAGGCGGAGGCAGGTCGCCGAGAAGCAGCGCGAGGTAGAGGAGGCGAGGACCACGCCGCCGTCGGGAGAGGTGTGAGTTTCTTATCATCATACCTGTCATCCTCTTTTGTCTCTGCTCAATCCTTCGTTTGTCTCCTCCTTCCTATCTCTTTCTGCATATTTCCCTAGCGTATGACAGGCAGCAGCTGTTGGGTACATACTATTTTGCGCTTTTCCAGCAAGGAGTCATTCATTTCTTGGATATTTGGACCGGCACCCGCAATGCCGTGGTCATTTCCATCGTCAATTTCTTGGTTATTTTCCTTTTGGTTTTTTCCGGAGAAATGCTTGCATTGGTTGGGGCGTCAGGGGGTCTGTAAGACGGCGCCGGTGTGGGGGGCATTTGTCGAGACATAAAGCGATCATGGGAAATCATGCATTTGTCGGCACTAGCGGGCGTAGTGGAGTTAGGATTGTCTTATACTAAGTATAAAATTCAACATGACATGATGTGATCGACTTTCACCTCGACCGAGATTGTTTTGACAACGCCGTCCGATGCTCGCTGGGCTATCGAGTCAGTTGAGGATTTCGAGGACAACAACGGCCTCTGAAGCGGGGTAGCTCTAGATCCACTCGCACCCGCCAACTGCGCTTATCACGCCCGGACTTTGCAAGAGATCTTCGGATATTGGCTCCCGATGCCGATGATGTGATTGCTTCGAAATGCGGATATCCATCAAGGCGATGAAGCCAGCTAGACTATAAACCCGAGTCACAACTCCCAGCAGGGCATGTCGCTCACCGCCGTAGCCAGAAACGCCACTCTCGCTCTCCACGGCGTCGTTAGACCTCACCTCTCACTATTCTCATCTCCGCTCGCTAGTACTGCTCCCTACTTCCCGATAGGAGCACCGGTGGCCGTCGCGGCGCAGTTCCTTCTCAGGGCCGAGAGTATAAGGACAGGCCGAAAGATGTCAACCACGGCGATGGGAAAGCGGTTGGAGGGGAAGACCATCGTGATCACCGGCGCCTCGTCCGGAATCGGGAAGAGCTGTGCGCTCGAATTTGCCCGGACCAGCCCACAGAATCTAAAGCTAGTGTTGACAGCTCGCAGAATCGAAGTCCTCAAAGAAGTCGCAGCACAGATTGAGGAGGTCGGCTCCGGGGTCAAGGTGCTGCCCTTCAAGCTCGATGTGAGCAACGCGGACGAGGTCCGAGGCTTCGTGCAGGCTCTGCCGGAGGAGTTCCGTGACATCAACGTGCTGGTCAACAATGCGTGGGTTTTCATCTAATTGAACGTTGAATAATTGAGCCCCGATGGCTGACGAGTTTGCGATTCGAGTCGGACACAGTGGACTGGTCAAGGGCGTGGCCAGGGCGCCAGAGATCGCCGAGGAAGACCTCAACATCATGATGGCGACCAATGTGACGGGGCTCATCAACATGACGCAGGCAGTTCTGCAGGTGTTCAAGACGCGGCCTGACGGCGGGGCCGGCGATATCATCAACATCGGCAGCATCGCCGGGCGCGAACCGTATGCCGGAGGCAGCATCTACTGCGCCACCAAGGCGGCCGTCCGCAGCTTCAGCGACAGTCTGCGCAAGGAGCTGATCGCCACCCGCATCCGAGTGATCGTGGTCGACCCTGGCCAGGTAGAGACCGAGTTCTCTATCGTGCGCTTCTACGGTGATAAATCAAAGGCCGATGCGGTCTACGCGTAAGTGCTCGGCGCCCCCTTGCCCCTCCATCCCCTCTCACGTATAACTACTAGTGAGGTGCTGCGCGAGCATGTGCTGATGAAATGTGCGGCCAACGATTTGCAGAGGCTGTGACCCTCTAACCCCTGACGACATTGCTGAGGTTGTTGTCTTTGCTGCTGGCAGAAGGGAAAACGTGGTCCTCGCAGAATCACTCGTTTTCCCGAGCCATCAAGCCGCGGCCGGTGTCTTGCACCGGAAGGGAACATGAGAAGGAATGCGATTTGAGTATATATAGTTTCATGATGGGAGAAATCAGAACTGCGCCTTTAGACATCAAATTGATGATGAACGCAAAAAAAATGCATTTTAGTCTTGATTATACGTTCTAGCCAGATCTTGGTTGGGTCTAGTTTTGAAGGGTCCGCTAGAAGCTTCAGGCTCAGGTAGCTGGAGTTAACCCTTGCTAGAGTTACCCCGCGGCGGGAACTTACTGCGGTGACCCTTCCCTGAGAATGAGGCTGCCTGCGTGGCACGTCACGCCCACTGGCTTGACCTCTCCACATCAGCTCAACGCCGACCCATCAACCCTCTACAAGACCACTCGATAACTTTTAGACGCCGCGCAGCGCTTACATTTACTCGCAGGCCGCTTTACATAGTACCACTAGATGCGGATACAGCAAGAGACTTTGAACGCAAGAATCTAAGATGGCCCCGTCGGTGTCGATCGTGGTAAGAAACGCCAGCATGTCTCCGCCCTTGAATATGGGTCATATCCTGCAGCATACATCTACAGCCACTGACAGATTCTGTGGGGGCAAACGCTAGACCAAAATCAAGGTCCAACTCAAGCTCTCGATCGCAAGGTTGCGAATGGTGCAGAAGCGCGACGAGGCGCTCTCAAAATCGCAACGACGCGCGATGGCCCAGCTGCTCGAGGCCGGCAAGTACGAGTCGGCGCGCATCCGCGTAGAGAACATCATCCGGTCGGACATCACCACGGAGCTGCACGAGATCCTCGAGCTGTACTGCGAGCTGCTCCTCGCGCGGGCGGGGCTGATGGAGGGCAAGGAGTGCGACCCGGGCCTGGAGGAGGCGGTCAAGAGCATCATGTACGCGGCGCCCAAGACGGAGATCAAGGAGCTGCAGACCGTGCGCCTCCTCCTGGCCGAGAAGTACGGGAAGGAGTTCCTCATGGCCGCCACGACGAACTCCGACGGGAAAGTCTCGGAGAAGGTCGTCAGGAAGCTGAGGGTCACGCCGCCGAGGGAGGAGCTCGCCGTCGGCTACCTGGAGGAGATCGCGAAGGCGTACGGCGTTAACTGGCCTAAGAGGAAGGAGGAGGACTTGCTAGGAGACGTGCCGAGCTTCGTGGATGACGATGTTTTGGCCGGCGGCGGCGGCGGCGACGTGAAGAAAGAGGTGGATAGTCTAGCCGCGGCCTTGGACTCGACCACGGCAACGGCCAATGCCCCGGACCCAGACGGCGTAGAGGCGCGGGCCGAGCTGAGCAAGGCGACGCCGCCCAGGACGTTCGGACCCGGCAGCCCGCTCCACGTCAACCCGCCCAGCCCGTCGACGGACAACATCCACCCGAAGGTCACGCTCGGCTCGGTGGAGCTCAGGCCGAGCAAGAAGATGATCGACGCCGGCCTCGCCCCCAAGAAGCCCGCGCCCGCGCCTGCGGTGGCTAAGAGCAGCGGAGGCGCGAGCGGGGGCGGAGGAGGGGGGTCGATACGAGACGGGATCCCGGATGTGGACGAGCTAGCGAAGAGGTTTGCTGCGTTGAAGAGGTGATCTCGTTTGTTTGGCCGCGCCTTATCTCTTCGATGACGATGGTGATGATTCTGTATTTTGCGAATTTATGTCTTTATAGCCTCTTGTTCTTTCGGGTTGGTGTCTATCGGCGGGCGCCTCGAGCTTCTTTTGCCCCCATTCGTTTTCTTCTCCTGTCTGGTTCTCTGAAGTGCGGGATCGTGATTCACCCCTCCTTCTAGCTCTATTGTTGCAAGCCTACCCCTCCTATTGTTCTTATTGAGCATTGTTCTACCCCCATCCAATCTCCATATGTTTTCTATCCGGAGCAGCATTTATGTGGTGGGCTTTGGCGGTGAGTGGCCGGGGAGGTTTGCGTTTGCAGGCAAACAATGGCAGCTTCGTGGAGGGGGCAGGGGCAGCCGAGCTTGCTTGCTTGCGGAGGCCGGATGGCAAACAGAGCATCCAGCTCGTTTACACCTTCCATTCAGAATCGGACATGTGCATGCCCCTCATGATTTCTCCTCCCGTGGTCGACTGGTAATCACTCACCGCTCAACTACCGCTCAGCTGCCGCTGTCCCTCCCGTCTTGCTCCACGGCACCTCCTCCACCATGCCTTTTGCGCCTTACCCGTACTGTTAGTCTGAATTTCGTCATTTACACGGCGCAGCGCTTCTACCATCTCATATTGGCGCCCTCGAGGTTCATCTAGGTTCTGTATACATTCCGTGAATGAAACTCGCTAGGCATTGAATATGGGGTCGACCCAGCCACCTTCCGCACATGGAACGCCTGCTACAATATTCTCTCCAGAGCATCTCCAGCATTTTGATCTCCTCCGCCTCGCGGATGAGATTGACCTCCTCGGTACTCAGGTTACCAAAAACGAGACTCTTGTCACCTACATCAGTTGGCTCCACGAGCAGCTCCCCTCGATAGACAGTTCCTACCAGGACCAGTACGAGTCACAGATTTCGGCTTGGTGCGATCAACTCTCTGCCCGCGGATTCCAGAAGGGTGACGTCGTCCACGAATTCGAGCGATTTTCTATGTCTATTGTTGCGGTCGACCCTTTCGCCGCTCGCAGACTCGATATGGCCAGTTTGGAAATCCGAGCTCGATTCTCAGCGGCCGATATCAACCTGCCTCTGTCCGAGTCCCGCTCCTACACAACCATCAAGACAGACGTCAAGCCTTCCCCCATGCCCGAGGAGGGTCTCGACTCTCCCGAAAGGTTCAACGACGGCAGCATCGAAACCCCCATCACGGAGCGCGGGCACGATTTACGAAAGGACGGGCTAGCCGAAGGCATGAAGAGCAAGAAGTATTTAGCAACAAAGTATCACGAGAACTGGGCGTCCGTCATCGCCACCCCTGGCGCGATGAAGCGGTCGAAGGCCTCGAGCCGAAGTCCCGAAACCGGCGACGGCGATAGTCACGGCGCCACGGCCTTGGTGAACTGGCAAGACTTGCGACTCACCGAATCGAAGAACCATACACTCAAGCGATTTCCCGGTGTCCCAAGAGGAAGCCCACCAAACGGCTACGTTTGCAAGCGGTGCCACATCCAGGGTACGCAAACTTCCCGTCGAGTTCCCATCAAAAATATCCAGAAAGAAATCAAAGGTGCCGGGATACTGACATGCATGTCTGTCTAGGTCATTGGGTCCAAGGGTGCCCGACGAATCTAGATCCATCCTGGGACAGTGCTCCTCCCAGCGACTACAAATGCGCCATATGTGGTGCTCGTGGGAAGCATCTACACACTCTCTGTCCCAAAAATACGGACCGGAACTCTCTCACTGAGCTGCGCGCCCGTTTTGGTACCGTGCAGATCAATGGTGATGGTGACGGCAGCAGATCGACAAACGACGAAACAGTACAAGACAACACCGACATGCATCCAGATCGCTCCCGACGATTGCGCAACCGAGGAGACAGTCATAGCAGAGGCCGTGGCAGAAGCTCTAGCCCCGACAGCGCTCCGGACCGATCTCCGGACACGAAGGAGTCAGACCACAAAGCACGCAAGGGCAACGAGCATGGTGATAGATACCGTCCCTTGTATAGAGACTCACGGCGCGATCGCTCGTTATCGCCTCATCGTCGCCAGCGCAATCGCTCCTCGTCTCCCCATCATCGCCAGCACGATCGTTCGTCGTCGCCTCACCGCCGACATCGAGATAGCCACTCCCCTCCGCCCCGGCACCGCCGCCGAGGGAGATCGTGGCATCATCGAGACGGCCACGGCAGTCGAGCTGACGATGGCGACCTGAAGACCTCGAAGCCGCGTCTGCCACACCTTTACAGCCACGATACCAACCGTATGGATGAAGACGTCAACGACATGTTCGTCCACGAGAGTCGCCGCGACCAGATCGAAGCCGAGCGCCGCCGCCGCGATTCTAGTCGCAGCCCTGTCAGCTACCATGTTAAGAAGAAATCGCGGGTCGTAGGCAGCCCCGCGTCGCCGAATTCAGATGGCAGCTGGGGAAAGTTCACCAAGCACGATGTTGGCGAGCCGGCCCGGATCCCTGACAAGAGTAACAGACTTTCTCCGCCGCCATCTGGCCGCGGAGAGGAGTCCCCTCACGGGGCTTCCAGCAAGCCCAACTCGCCAATATCTATGGATGACGATCAACACGAGATGCTTTTGCGTTTGGGATTCAGCGGGGACTGGCGCAAGGACGCCGAAGACTTTTGGCAGAGGTGCAGAGCCGAGATACTGGGCAGCTTCGGTGGTGGCTACGTCAACATTAGCTACCGCAAGAGCCGCAGCAGGACTCCTTCTCCTCCGCCTGAGATGGACCTCGACGCATTGAGCCTGGTACTGGTACCGGCTGAGCCCGACACGGGTTCCCGGCATGGAGATGACGACGACGTCGTCGTCGACTGCCATCGCCCTCACCAGCTCGCTTCGTTCCCACCCGAGGTCCAGAAAATGATGGTCGGACTGGAGAACCCCTTGGTCGGACTGCGGAAGGGACGCTGCAGCGCGATCGATCTATGGGATAAGAACGAATACGGCAACGCGCACACGCCACTGGGTGAGGATGTTGAAATGATGGGATAAAACCATGCGTGGGATTTGGGTAGGGAAGGGGGAAGAGAGAGAGGGAGAGAGAGGGAGAGAGAGAGAGGAAAAGTTGGCGACGGGTGAGAGATTTGAACGATCCATGGATAGGTACTTGTAAGGGATGGCTTTGTTTTCGGATATCGGACTCGTTCGGTTCAGCATTTGTGACGCTGTTGGGATTGGAATTTGTTCGCAGTGCGTGCATACTTGGGCGGGAGGGTAGGAAACAGACCGCAGGAGTGGAGTCTTCTCTGGCTAGTCATCAGTATGGCGCGAAGGGTTGGGGTCTGGGCAACATCGGGCCCGGCTCGTTAGAGCCGTAAATCAGGCCAAGTCGCTGTGTTAGTAGCGTGGAGGGGTGCAAAAGGGCCTCGACATGCATGAACAGAAGATCCCTTCAGTTACGTTCTATCAACGCGTGGTATCTGTGTCAAAATCACAAGCAAGAACTCCGTACGCCTGGCCCCGGGTTCCCCGTACTCTCAGAATGCCCGCTCCTGTTTCCTGACAGACGGTCATCAGAAAAAGCGCATCGGGAGTGGCCTAAATCCCGAGCGGCTCTGTCCTGGCCACACGGACGGCTCGTCGCGGGTGTGCGAACGAGTATAGACGAACAGCCTTGTCCTCCCTGGCCCACTGGCGGGAGGGCAAGGACAGAGCGCCGCCATCCAGTCTTGGCCTCCTGGCTTCATCGGACCCGCGAGGCCGGAATTCGTCAGCTCCCACTGAGCCCGGCCCCCCATCTGGGCATCTAGGCAGTCCACCAGCGATCCTGAGGAGGCGGGCACAGAATCCGCCTCCATCGGCCTCTCCCACCTCCATCTCCGACACATATCGTTCCGCGTCCTTCCGCGATTCTTCTTCTCTCCCCAGGCCACCCACCCCAAGCCGACCCGACCCAGCCTTTGCCTTGCCTCGCCTCGCCTAGCTCGCCTTGCCCTTGCCTGCTTTTGCAATCCATCACTCCAGCTTATCCAGGTGCTCCAGCCGCGTGAGCACGACGGTCTTGCTCGTCTCCTCGATCTCGCCCGCGAGGAAGACCTCGTCCAGGATGGCGTAGACCTTGTAGAAGTTGAAGACGAGGTCGAGCTCGCACACGTTGCCGAAGAAGGCGTCGAGCACCTCGACGAAGAAGTGGATCGCCTCGAGGTAGGCGAGCTCGTTGTCGTTGGTGTCGACGCAGGCGCAGAAGAAGAGGCCGGCGTAGCGGCGGTAGACGAGCTTGTTGTTGCGGAACTCGACGAAGTTGGACTGGTATTTCTGGTCGCGGGGGGCTACGAGTCGGTGAACCTGTTTTGGTTGGTGGTTTTGTTCCGAACAAGGAACGGGTGTGTGTGTGTGTGTGTGTGTGTCAGTTTGTGAATTGGCGAGTCTACACGGTGGAGGAGAAGGTATAAGAGGAGAAGGAATATTTTGGGAGGCAAAAGAAAGGAGGAGTCGTGAAGTCCGACGACGTACCTCGCCTTTGAGCTTGATCTTCTCGTCGTCGCTGTAGGGGACATACCACTTCGCCAGTCGGGTCTTGCCCCTACCAGAGTCCACAGCGTTAGTAGGGTGATTCCCCGTTTTTAGGAACGTCGTCTAGGGTTTCTGCTTACTGTCGGTTTTGGATCAGAATGAACGAGAGCATGTCTGCGGTGGCCTGGCTTGCTGCGCTGGTGCTGGTGTGCGCATGGCGGGTTCGGCCTTGACGGTCGAGGTTGAAATTAAGTGGAATTGGATAGGCCTGCTTGCCCGCAGCCAGAGTCGCAGCGGCTTGTGATAACCCTAACCCTTGACAGCCTGGGTACATCAGCGCAATCAATCACCAAGACGCATACCGGCCGGATATCTCGGTGGTTTGTGTGTCTTCACAATTTCTATAGCCTCTCTCACCGTCTAAGGTGTCCTCGACAGGGAATTGCAAATGTATCCATCAATGACTGCCCACCTATGCATCACCACCCATCCATCCCGATAAGCCCAAGTGCCAACTCCCCTTGCACACTCCAGAATGCCTTGTTCCTCATGCTCAGTCCTCCGCGTCCATTTTCCGAATTGCTTCAGGTAGTGAAGCCGGCGCCGCGATGTCCTCAGACTCATCCGTGCTTTCATCGGCTTTTAGTGCCTTATTGTCGCCGTTGCTCTGCTGACCCTCGGCCAAAGTTACTTCTTGAACAATCGTTTCTGAAGCCTTCTCAGCAGTCTCGTCCTGGCCTCCTTCGTTCTCCTGCCCCGCCTCGACTTCTTTGGGCTTCCCTTCGGCTGCAGGCTCCCGAGTTGGGCTTCCTTCGTTTAGACGATCAACTTTTAGATTTTCGTCGTCCTTCCCCTTCCCGTTGTCTCTTGGGTCTGGCTTCTTAATGCTCCACTAACAGTAACGGCTCCCTCGTCAGCATTGGGACCCGGCCCACCCACGAGGACCGTATACTGTGTGTGCGCTAGTTGATACTCACAGATATCTTGGGATAGCGATGTCCCTTCCCTATTTGTACGAGCCTATGAACATAGTCCCCGGGGATGTTGATGGGCCGGAGCTTGTTGAGGTGTTGCCTGCCTCGCACCCGGAACCCGACGGTTTTGCATCTGGCGTGGTCGGGGTTGTCGTAGTCGAACGCGATGTAGCTGTATTTGAACCCGCCCATTATGCTCAGCAGTTCCACCTTGTCCTTGTCTAAAGCCTCGCGAGAGACCACTTTCTGGACAATCGGCGCCACGTTCTCGGGAGCCGCGCCAGGATCAGCCGGGTCGACGAGGTCGACGTCTCGCGATTGAATAACATAGCGTACGGGAGCCATGATTGGGGTTTCTGGTCGAAGTTGTCATCAGGGTGGCGTCGAGGACATTGCCAAGTTGATGTGTTGTAGTTGGCTGTCGGTTGTGGGCGAGAGTGTGTTGTGACGCCATATAACAGGCTGTCGGGTTGTTGCACGTGGGAAGCCTCACGGGCTCTCTCACACAGGCCACCGTCTTACATGTGCATTTTTGTAAGTTGGACCCCCGGGCATCTCTCAATACATAGAACCTGCCCAGCATATTGTAACGATTTCTTTTGCTTCCTTCTCTTTTCAACTGCCTTAGGTACCTAGTCGGGATATCATCTAGCAACTTCATCTGATAAAACCATGCATGTTGGTCGGGCGAAATGTCGAACCAAGCTCGCCAGGCCAGCCTCACCACATTATCGAGGCAAGCCAATGCAGCCATTGGTCCTGACGCGCTGTTGGTGAGACAAGAAGCATGCACTTTCTATTAAGGACGCATCCGTATGCAGTGTTGGGCATCAATTCCAATCGGTGAACCGGAACGGGATGCACATTTGCTGCAGGGTAGCTACGGCCGCCTGCCCACGACCTCAACCCTCTCGCTTCGCTGGACATTGACGAGTGGGTGGCCTGCTGGCCGGCGCCTGACCTTCTAATACCACATGGGCGTTCGACCGGTGGGACTGGCATCCAATACAAAACCCCTCATAGACATGTTATAATGTTTCCTGCTCGTCCTGTCCCTGCCCTCTGCCTCTGGCTTCCCATCCTCTTCCTTCCCTCTTCTCGCTCAGCCCTTGCCTGCTCCCATATCTCATAAGCAATTCCTAGAAACATTTCGGCCCTCATCACCCTCACAGGTGCTGGACAGCCAGGTGGAGGGAAAAGAACCTGATCCATTGCTCACCAAGATCGGTATACCGAGAGAAACCTGACCTGCTTACCTGCCTTCCCCTCCTCACCTCCCAGCCTCCCAACCTACCAGCCTCCCTACCACCCACCCAGGACTTGCATCGATCCCTCACTGTCAGGCAGGTATTGACCATCTCACCCTGATCTATCTCTCGACCCAGCACTATTACCCCTGAATATGCACCAACCCAAATTAACATCTTCTCGCGCAGCCCAGCAGGTGCTTCACGTACACGATCCATTACACCGGTTGTGGGTGTGATCAACCTGGGTTCCAGCAGGGACCCAACTGCACAACCCGGTGCACAGGGGCCAACACGGTCTACAACGAGAACCTTGACGAGACATTGAACGACTACTGCCCCCAGCACGCGCCCCCACAAGTCACCCCACCGACGAGTGATGAAAGCGATCAGTCCGTGTCGGATGCCTCGTCGGAGGACTAAGACACAACGCTAGGGCAAGGGGCACGTAATAGTAGCTAAGGGAGAGGATGAGAGAGGATGAGAGAGGACTGGGAGCGGATAGGAGAGGAGAGGGGAAGAGAGGATAGGAAGTGAGGTTGCGATGTTCTGGGAGTTCTGTCTTACCTTAAGTTATCATCCATGACCCTTTTCCTCTATAGTACTTCGGGGTGTCCAACAATGTTTGCTTCACTATCGTTAATAATACGAAGTAGTTGTTGCCAAAGGTTCATATTTGACTAACGTACCACCTATACCTCCTACCTCCCGCCGGAAAAGGCACTTGACGCGTATAAACACCACCCACCCTCCCACCAGGGCCCTCCAGTCTTTGTACCATCTCATTCGTTCGCTCGTGTCTCATGTCGGTCGTCCATGAATGCTACCTTGATTGGTCCCTTGTCTCGTGATCTGTTCGTGAGATACCTTCCCACGTCCCTCCTTGTTCCTCCTAGTGTGGGTGGATACCTAGGTATGCATGTCGGTCTCCCGCTGCCGCGTGGAAAGTCTGGTGTGAAGAGAATTTGTGTCCCCGAGCCTGGCGCGTTTGGGTCACTTCCAAGCGTTTAGCCCCGCCCATGGATCCGCCGGCTGTTGCTGTTGCTGTTGCTGTTGTTGTGGTTGTTGCTGTTGCTGTTGATGGTACGACTGCTGCGGGTATGGATGCTGGTGCTGCTGGGACGATCCAGGCCGGGCCCCAGGTGTGAATCCGAGGTAGTCCATTGACCCCGTGTGGTACGTTTGCTGAGGCCCCAGAGGCGGCGGGCCCGGAGGCGGTGGTGGGGGCACAAAGCTAGCTGACACGAAGTGCTGCTGTTGGTTCGGCGTCGGGGGCGCGTTCGGGTTGCCGTAGGTGCTGAATGGCCGGGTTGGCTGTTGGAGGGAGAAGGTCGTCTGGCTAGGGGGCGGCGAGGCAGGACCTGGCGTTCCCGGCGGGCGCATTGCTGACATGCCGAAGCTGGTCTGGGTCGGGGCGGGAGAAGTGGGGCCAGGCATGCGGCCATGGGCGCTTGGATTGTAGGCCGGCTGTTGGCCGTACTGTAGTGGCTGCTGCTGGGACTGGTGCTGCGACGGTGGTGATGATTGCTGGTGCATGTAGGCCTGGTTAGGGGGCGGCGAGCTGGGTACCTGGTACTGGCCGGCGAAGTTTGTCTGCGGGTATCTCGGGGCCGCGCCGGCTGAAAACAGCGGAGTGGGCACCGGCCGGCCTGAGCCAGAGCCCGCTGGTTTGGGCGGTGGTGAGGATGGCGTCGGCGCGTCGACGTTCATGCGCTCCATTAAACCGCGCAAGCGCTCCCGCTCCAGTTCGGCCTGGGAGGCCTTGCTGGCCGCACGGTCCTGCTCGATCTGGTTGAGGAGCTGAGCACCCTCGGCGCGGCGGTTGTTCACGAAGGCCTCTACGTTCTTCTCGAGGCTCTCGACCGTCTCCTTCATCTCAGCGTACCACCTCTTGGCGCTCTGCAGGCCAGCTTCCAGGTCGAGGAATTCCTGGTAGGCACGCTTGTAGCGGTTGACCACCGCACTCCGCTGCCTCTGTATCGACTCGTACTTGCTCTGCTCCGCCTTGACCCTCTTATCCTGCAGCAGGTTGTTGAACGTCACCGTCAGTTCCTTCATCAGAGCGGCCTGCTTGTGATTCGCCTGCACCAGCCGGTTCTGGTGTGGCCTGAACTTCTCAAGTTCGGACTGGAACAGCTGTGACTCGTAGTTGGCGATAGACTTCTTGTTTAGGATCAGGATCTGAGAGATGTCATCGTTGTGTGCCTGTATTTGGGTGTTAGTGCATCGAAAAAAATACAAGAGAAGAAGGAAGGCACCAGGCCAGAAAGGTACAGGCACATGAAATTTACCTTGTCCTTGAGATCCTTCAGGACCTGGTTCCTTTCCCGCTTCAGAAGATTCAGTCTCTTCAGGATCTCCTCGACCTTGTTGATCTGCCCCATGACGCTGGGGCTGCCATCGTCAAAGTCCGCGTCCAGGAGGTTCTGCTCGCCGCTACCCGCCGGGCTGTTGGAATTGCTCGACTTGCCACGAGCCTTGTTGATCGCCCGCTGGAAGAAAGCGTCGATCTCGCCGTGTTGTGCCGCCGAGCGCATGTCATCGAACTCGTTGATGCTCTGCCGCAGCTTCGTTGCCAGTTGGCCATCACTCTTGGCCGCCTCCTCGAGCGCCTCCCGGTAGTTGCGTATGTCTCCGCGCAGCGTCGTCGTCAGTCGCGCACTGGGCTGCTGCGTCCATTCACCCTCATACTTTGACCGCATCTTCTCGCATACATGCTCCTCCATGTCCAGCTGCCGGGAGCTGCGATCTAGGAGTGCCACTATCGCGTCTTTCTCCGTCCTCAGTGAATCGAAGATGGCTGTGGGATTCTCGTGATCGGCCACATCGACACACCATGTCCTGAAGTCCTCATCAGGAGATACGTCTTGGTCGAAGCCGCCCTTGAGAACCTGCAACGCCCCAGGAAGCCTGAGGTAGTCCAGGCTCGCCGCCATCTCGCTGTTGGCCAGATCCACACGCTCTGTCTCGGCCCTCACAAGCTTCGCCTTCTCCTCGTCGTACAGACTCGCTGACTCGGTGACCGCGAGCGGCACGATCTTGGAAAACAGGTCCGGTCCCGTGATGCGCTGGATATCCTGGCCCGCATACAGCTCGCTGACGGGAATCGGTTTTGCTGCCGGGAGCTTCGGCACGGGTGGAACGGCAGCCTCGGCAGGCACGGTTTGATGGTAGATGTAGTCGTTGTCCTTCATCAGCTCCCTGAGTTTCTCCCCCACGGTGGTCATGTGCCTCCTGGTTAACTCGGACAGGAGAGGCCCGGTCTCGTTTGTGAGGTTCGAGTTGGGTGGGACAGTCCCCGGGAAGTTGCTGGCGATCCTGTTGGCCTCTCTCGCAGCGTTTTCAGCAACCTGGAGCCTGGCGACTGCCAGGCCGTGCGAGTTCGCGTCATCATCCGCTAAGGCTTGATAATACTGCGCCATGGAGTTCAACAAGGAGGATTTAACCTGGAATGGAGTGGAGGTAGGGGCTGTTAGCTCATTGACTGTGTTTTTTTGTGCTCACTCGAGCCTCCTCGACTCTGTAGACTGTTCTCAGCGTTCTCAGCAGTGGAGGGCTCGCCCAGTGTTCCCCATGGACCCGGGAACCCAAGGAGCGGCATCGTAGGATCGCGTACCTGGACGAACAGTAGCCAGACTTTTTCGAACACGGCCTTGTTCACATTCTCCTGGATACCCTCTATGGCCTGGAAGTATAGCGAGTGGGCCTGGCTGGAGAGCTTTGCCAGCAATCCAACTTTCTTCTGGTCCGTGATCTGTTTTTCCAGGAACACCTCCTGTGCCTGTGCCAGCATGATGGATATTAGCGACTTGACAGTGTCTCTGCTCAAGTCGGCCGAGGGTGCGTGCAGGAAGTTCTCGTTGATGTACGTGAACATGCCGGCAGACGCCTGGAAGGAGTGGTATGCGGTCTTCAGGCCGACCTCCTCCGCGCGGGCCTGGTGTGCGGCATGGCATGACAGCACCGCCGAGATGTTGAATATGATGGACGCCTTCTCGAAGGCCAGAGAGTACTGCGAGGTGGACTTGTGCGTGAAGGCATCGAACCTGTAATTCCAGCGGCGACTCAGAAAGGTCAGTTAATATTTCCGAGGTACCTCTCCCGAAACATCAACATCGTCAACTTTGTGTTCCCCCGCTTCCTCTTCTTCGTCCTGGGGCCCTCCCCTGGCACCCGGCCTCCCCGTTTCTCGGATCATGAAGTATAAACGCACCATGTAAACGAGATCTTAATGTGCTGCTCGTCGACCGGGAATCGCAAGTCCAGTAGCTCCAACTGTCCGTAGTACCGGTAGAGCAGATCCCGGCCGGCTGTGCTGTCCTTACCAGCACCCCGCATATCCTGGCGCAAGCGGTTGAGGGCCACACATTCTTCTGCATATCGCTCCGGGTCGTCGCCGTACGTATTCTGGATGTAGTTCTTCAGAGGAGCCACCCAGTCGATCTCGTTGGTGGCTTTTAGGGGCACCGAGATCATTGGTGTCTGCGTCATCTTGGGCGGCGATGGTCGAGTGGGAGCTCGAGGTGTGCACTCGCTCGTATATGACTCTCTTCTCTCCTACAGGGCCACGAGAAAAGAAGTTCCTCAGCAGGTCCTCTGCCGGATCCCCAAAATAAGGTGCGATCGTCGCAAGCCGTCGAAATCGGCAGAAAGCTGGCCCGCGCCTCGAGGTATGGGACAGAGGATCGCACAGCACTGTCGCTGGTGGTTTTCGCGTTCTCAGACGGTTCCTCGTGCGTCGTGAGTGGAGGCAGGCGGTAGGTATAGCGTAGGTACCCAACGGATTGGGCCGGCGAAAACGGCGGAGCGGAGATGGATGACGCAGGTTTGGCGATTTGGCTCACTGCACAGGCTCGGGAGGCAACAGGTACGGAGTCTGATGGTCGCTTCCGAGCTACTGGGCCAGAGTGTGTTCGCCAGGGATGAAAGCCTGCGTTGTCATACTGTCCCTTATGTCCTGGCTATCGGGGTGAATGCTGGCCGGTTGTTTCGGTTCGCCGTGGTGTTCAGTATTTGTGCGACTTGGCGCCACTTGGGTGATCGTGGGCCGATGAGGCGGGGGAGCGAGGTGGAGGGGGTGGGTGAGATTGGGATTGGAGATGGAGATGCGAGCACGGCCAAAGCGAGGCACCAGGCAGGACTGGCCAGTTAAACAGGCAAGCAGGCAGAAATAAAGAAAAAGAAGAAAAAGAAGAAAAATAGAGGTTATTATCAGACGTGTTTGATCAGTGCGGTCGACGCGTCTCTCGATTCATGCGCTCGCAAAGCTCGATGAAATTTAGGTATTGAGGCCGGAATCGAGGGAACAGCACATAACCTGTAGCCGCCGCGTGATGGGCGATCTACCGGAAAGGCGTGGTGATAGTGGGGAGGTGAATCGAGATGTCGCTCCGTGTGAATCGTCAATTCTCACTATCAGGGGGGTCTTTTAGGTCTCGAGGGTGCAGTGGCGGCATGCTAAGGCACGGTTGCAGGGTCAGGGGCCAGGCATCTGGGCGGGCACTTAGCAGGGAGGGTGCTGGCAGTCAGGGACCACAGCATGAAGAGTGCATGAGTCCAGTAGGCTGGCTGCCCTTGCAAAGCCATGCCCTGCCCTGACAACTGCCCTGACGATGGGCTATGGAGCTTTACCGCCAGTCGGCCAGTCACCCGTTAGCGGAGTGCCCCACAGTGACGACTGCTGTGTGGTGGGGCTTGCCGGTGTCGTCAGCATCCGGCACAGCGCTGTGCCACCACTCAACATGAGCACTGAACGGACAGCAGCACAACCGCAAGCGCAGAGAGGCACCGAATTAGCCGCCAACAAAGAGCCCTGTCTGTCTGCCTGCCTGTTTGGTGGCCGTTGTGTTGGCCGAGTGCCATGCTAGCCTTCGGACGATGGGAATCCATTCGCGTCTTCGTAGTAAGTGGCTGTTCTCGGTATTCTCACTTCCGTTCCATTCCTTCTTCTCCCCTTACTGTGGTAGCTATTCTCATTTTCCAGCCGTACGATTCGGTTGTGATACCTCCAGAGGTCATAGAGGAGTTCATCGAAATGATGATTATTACATACGGCCAGGCTGGACGATATTGTCCAAACTTCATGCAGGTCGCCGGCGCATAGCCGTGGCGGGCTAGCCTTCCGGGGCAGACTTATGACGAACTCAGCAATGCTTGAGAGCTTCAGAAAAAGTGGCCCCCAAACTATCCTCTTTGCGGCCGACCAGACTTGCCAGACTCTCCGAGACGTCTCTGTTGGGAGAGGTCCTGACCATCTGACTGGTGAGCGGTCGATATTGGGACACCACCTTGACGAGGGCCTCTGCAGGTGATAGCCAGTCAGAGCCTCGGGCGACCCTCTTGACGCCCTGATTGGGCGGCTCTGGACCCAGAGCGCCAACGCAACGAGAATTGGGGAAGGGCAGGGTGACAATCACGGACAATCACAAGCAAGCAACCATCGAAAGATCGCCAGCAATACCACGTTAGTCTGTTTGCGCCAACACGAAAAAATGTTTGCACTGGTTGTTGTTTTCCTCGTCCGATGTTGTTGTTTGAAAGGCAGACATGGCCCCAGCGAGATACTCCAATCTGCTGGGTGGTTCTCCTGAACTGGGATCTAAGTATTGTGGCCGTATTGCCAGCCTAGTTGGGCGGCGGGCGGCGGGCGGCGGGCGGCAGGCGGCAAGCGGTACAT
>PYST01000350.1:16241-40450 GCA_003049485.1 Ophioceras dolichostomum | reverse complement strand
CCTCCTCCCTCCTCCCCATAACCTCATCCTGTCTCACTACCGACGGACCCGCTCTTACAGCCTACTGTGTATCTTACCCGCCAGGCGGTATCCAATCAGACTTAGGGAGAATACCATGTCCCCATCGTGCTCATGAGCTTAGGTGCTTGTCTGGCCGAGTCTGACGAAACTCACGAGAGTGGGTGGGTGAGAAGTTGAGAATGTGGGTGTTTCGGCGTTAGGGCTGCATCCGGTGCCAGGGGCACTCGGCACTTACTCTGTCTTGGAGAGAAAACACCCCTGTAGGGACTTGGGGCGTAGACGCGAAGATGAAGCTAGATGTTTTCCAGGGCAGGAAGAGGAGCGAGTCTTCCGTCGTGACTCTATCCGGGCGCGTGAATATCACAGATGCACCAGCCTCTCTCGCCGATGAGGCTAGGATAACCTAGCTTGAGTATTGGGAGCTAGTGAGATGGGACTGGAGAAAACGGTCTGGAGGTTGCATTTATTTACATGGCTAGCAATTCGCTATCAATGACACAGGATGCACCACTATGCGGGGAGCCCGTTGTGATTTTTTTTGAAACCGGCAGCTGGTTAAGAAGCAGAGATGTCAGCGAGGATTTCGGTCACTCTATGGGACGAGACGACGCCATGCCGAAGATCTATCCATATATGTAGTACCGAATTCTGTGTGTAACGAAGAGAAACAGAAAGATAGAGCGGGCATAGGGGAAACATGACCAGAGCTCACGAACTCTTAAGCACGCAGCTTCTGCTTCTGCCGTTTCCTCTTCCCGCCGACGTCCCTATTCTCCTCGATCTCCAAGAGCGCCTCCCGCTTCTTCTCCGTCACCAGCTTCAGCGAGTCGCGAACGACCCGGGTTTCCAGGTTGACCCCCTCCTCGGACCAGGCCAGCAGCGGCCTCCCGACCCTCCTCTCGATGGCGAGCACGAGGTCGACGTCACGCTGGCCCACGAACGTCACGGCGTCGCCCTTGCGGCCCGCCCGCGCCGTGCGGCCCACGCGGTGGATGTAGTCGTCCGGGTCGCGGGGCACGTCATAGTTGACCACGAGGGCCACCTCGGGGATGTCGAGCCCGCGGGCGGCCACGTCGGTGGCGACGAGGACGCGGGCGGCGGCGGCGCGGAAGCGGCCCAGGTTGTCGACGCGCTGGCGCTGGGCGAGCTTGGAGTGCAGGGCCGTGACGCGGTGGCCGAGCAGCCGCAGGAGGTGGTGCAGGAACGCGGCGGTGGCGGTCCGGTTGCAGAAGATGATGGCGGACCGCTCGGCGTTGGCGCCCGTGAGGAGGAGCTCGTGCAGGTAGTGCTCGCGGTGCGTCACGGGCACCTGGAGGTGCAGCTGGTTCAGGGAGGCGGGGATCGCGAGCGTCTGGGTGTCGACCTCGCAGACGAACACGGGCTGCTTGCCCGGCTTGGGCGGCATGTCCTTGAGCGCCCTGACCTCGGGGGTGACGGTGGCCGTGAACAGCAGAGTCTGCCGCTGCGCGGCGGGAGGGAGCACGCCGAGGCACTCCTCTACGTCCGGGAGCATGCTGCCGGGCCCACCCGCGGCCAGCAGACGGTCTGCCTCGTCCAGGACGACGAAGCGCACACGCCTGAGCCCGCAGATGGTGTCCTCTCCGGAGCTCCGGATGTGGTCGGCCAGCCGGCCAGGGGTCGCGATCACCACGTGTGGCCGCTGGGCCAGGGCGATCGCCTGGGGCCTCATGTCCGAGCCACCCGTGACAAGCACTGCTTTGAGCACCTGCGGCGAGGATATGGCCTTGAACTGCTCGTACAGTTGCAGGGCCAGCTCGCTGTGAGATGGGTACAGTAGTGCTTCGCGTCAGCAGATCTGTTCGTCGTATGCTCTCCTGAAGGCGCTGATGCCAAATTTGGGCGATATATCGTATGTAAACGTCTTTTTAAGAATCTTACCGAGTTGGGGTCAAGACGACTGCGAAGATGGCAGACGGATCCTCTGCCCATTTCTGCAGGATGGGCACGGCAAATGCCACGGTTTTGCCCGAGCCCGTCCTGCTGCCGCCGATGCAGTCTCTGCCGCGCAGGATCTCGGGGATGCAGCCCTTCTGAATGCCCGTTGGCCTCTTGATAGCCATGTTGGCCAGGGACTGGACAAGCCACGGGTTGACCCCGAGTGACCCAAAAGAAGTGTTCGGATCTGTCGGCGCAAGCACCCCAGTGGTGGTGGTGGCAGTGGGAGCGTCCAGTGCAGCATCCGTAACCTGTGGCTGTGCGCGAGCCTGCCTCTTGATGCGCGAGGGAACTTGGAACGATGGGACTTTCTTGCTGACGACGTCGTCTCCATCACCACCATCGCCACTATCACTGTTGCCCTCGTTGTCATTGTCACTGACGTCTATAGAGACCCTTCGCCTTTTGCGAGGACTCGCACTGTCGAGATGGTCCGAGTCTTCACTTGAGCTGTCCGACCGGTTCGCAGCCTTGCCATGACGGCGCTGGACGCCCTCGTCCGATGAGCTCACGGTTGACGATTCATCGGACTCACTCTGAGGAGGAGCAGTCCTTCGTACCTTTGGCATTGTTGCTTTGTTTGTTTGTGGCACCTGAGCGATGCCGAACAGTCGGCAGACGTCTGATATTGAGGAGAGAAAATTTGTCTACACTTTGTGCTGGGGCCCCACATTGACCTGTCGAAAGAGCGCCCAATCAAGTCCTAGGCTCTCGTTGTACTACAATACCTCCACGAAACACCTCGCAGGGTACTGATCACGAATATTCTACTGGATAACACATATTCAGGTTCACATTGAAATCAAGCATGGTGGTGAACAGGATAAGGGCTATAGGACAAATTGTGGTCATAGGATGCCGAGAATGGTGATGGGCTGATAGGGCACGTGAGCCTCTCGTTAGGCCCGAAATGGTTTCCATGAGGCTCGGTCCGACGTATGAGTTGGAGGGGAAGAAACCGGCATTGACCGCATGAGGGATCGTGACGAGGTAGAGTGGTATTGGCGCTTCTGGACGTGACGCGAACAGGATCCTTGAGCAAGGTTCATCATCGCCACCCCAACTGACTCCAAGAGACTGAGCGCCTGCTGCCGCTACTCTAAGTGGGCAGCTTGCACTAGCTGGCGCGCTCATCGACTACATATGTCCCGGGATTCTCTGGGAAGGTGTCTAGCTTGCATGTAGTTACGTGATGGTGAGTCCATCCAACCCTGCTTCGGAATAGAGGATAGTTGGGAATCCTGTGACAGGATCTGGATGCTTGTTCCAAGTGCGGCTGGCCCTTGGCGCCGAGGGTTTTCAGGTTGCTACTGTAGACCCGATGGATCGGGAAACGGCATTGGTGATGAAATTGCAGGAGTCCAAAGAGCCAGCCAACCGGCCCAACAGCCGTGCTTCGTTGAAGAAGAGGATGCAGTGATGCACGCATATGCATTTCGGAGACGGACCCAGCTGAGTTGAGGGGAATGAATGACAGCAGGAAGAGGAGACTCAGGAGAGGACGCGAGGACGGCACCTCCATCCCGGGCCAATCTCCGTGATTGACCCACCAAAGCCGCAGGCCCGCAACCAACCGGAGCAAAGGGCCGTACAGCAGCGTTCTCTAGACGCGCGCTTGGAAGAAAAGTAACCTTGGAAGTGAGGATCGAAACAGAGCAAAAGCAGAGATCGTCGCATGAGCTTCCACAGTGATGATTTCTGCATTAGTCCATACACGTTCCATCCGTACATACAACAACATCACGCTCCTGGTCGCCTTCTGGTGAGTGTCCTCAAGTTGTCGGGCGCAGGCCAGGACTGGCTGGATGTACGACTGGAATCGTGCCCAAGGAACACAAAGAAACACACTTATCTCGCGAACCGTTTTTGGACCCCAAGCTCCCAACATCTGCAGGGCGCCCAGTGCTTGATGCAGGCCAGGGGCAACGGCAGCACCAACTCCAGGCCCTAGTTGGAGCTACCTAGCTTCCAAGGTTGGGATCAAGGCCAGTCTGCATGCACTCATATCCCCTTCAGGAAGATGATCGACTTGTGCCGTAGAGCTGTCAGCATTATCTCTCTCTTTCACTTTTTCGTCTTCCGTTGTTAGTTCGTATTGTTTTCCTAGGTTTAAGGCCGATTTCTTGACCTACCTACAGCGTGTAGGCATCCAACATGATGGGTTATGCCTCGGGGCCTCAGATTGATGAACGATGATTGGGGTTGGGGGCCATCCGTCAGCATCAGCATGGCATGTGCGAGTTCATATCTTTCGTTTTGCAGGTCGTTGGCGCCCGCCGTCCCCGTGCATCCCGCACTCCGAAGGCGTTTGGCGTCAACCAAGGGACCTACTACAGTAATGTTCCCTGTATCATCTCACAAGGCGAGCTCCCTGCAGTCCTGCAGTCAGGTGGTGGTGACAACTCAGAAATGCCCACCTCAGACATGCCCACCTCGAGACCGAGTCGGTCCATCCCAGACAGCCTGCACTAAGAAACAGCACACATCAGCTCACATACAGCTACGAGTCCCTTCAAGTTGTAGGCACCAACTCAAGGTTAGGCGACAATAGAGAGGGGCCAGGGAATTGGTACCTAGGTAGGTACCTTGGCACACATAGAATCTTTGGTAGGGAGCATAGAGATACATCTATCAAAGTTTAGGGCTAGTCGCGTAGGTGCCGTATCTGGTCGTATCGAGCTTTCCGTGATTGCCTCTGCCGCTTCGCCGCCGTTGACCCGCCTCATTCTTTGGGTTCTTTGGATGCTGTTGGGTCAAGTGGCTGCACCATCCTGCTTTGCCGTTTTCCATTTGCTAGTCAGTGCATTTGCCATTTGCCATCTGGGAGCCATCATCTTCAATCGGATTCGCTCGGCCGTGGTATCCGTAGCCGCCCTCCAAGTCTTCCTGCATTTGCTGGCTGCTCCAGTCTGGGGCAAGGGACCAAACATTGCCTCCCTGGCCACCCCGCCTGCCTCTGGCCAACCCTGCTTCATCACACGCCGCCTCAGCTTACTGCCCCTCACCAAACACTGATTCCCTGACAGTCCGCCCTGCTGCTGCCCCGGAACTACCTGGCACCTAGGCAAGGTCTAGGACTCTTGCACAGTGACGGGACTGCATAGTGATCGTGACGGACAACCATTTCTATCTCAGCAAGGGTGCCCAGTTCTGCTTGAGTGCATTGCTTTGTTGTCGCCCGCCTGCCTGCGCTGCCCTCTGTGGCAGTCAGCCCCAATAGCAAGAGCACCTGAGGACCCGTCGGTAAAACGGCCTGGAGCAACCCTCCTGTCATCAGTCGACATTTCAGAGGGAGGGGCGGCATACGCCTGCAACGCCTGCAACGCCTCCAACTTTTGGCCCCAAACCACCACCCCATCCAATTCTCATCACTTCGATTTTCTTCATCTACGAGTCGAAGAGCAGCTCGGCACCCCATGTATCTGCAGTTGGTCCTCTCATCGACCGGTATTCCGTCGTAGCGAGCCAAGGCACATCGTCGCCGCCAGTCATTATTGTCGTTGCTGTTCCTCATCTGCCGATTTTGGGCTTTGACATTCCGGGCGCGCCTCCCTTCCCTGCTCGACCCCTATCTGGCACAGTTGATTCTCTCCAGTCAATCACGGCGACTCGAGGCCACAACTTCGGATCCAGCCAGCCTCAGACAATCGAACGAAAGCACCACCTCAGCGGCGCACACGATTAACACGATCTCAACGCAATTGGGGCTCTTTGGCCTTTGGGTCTCGTCTCTCATCGCTCTCCACATCTCTTTTCATCCAGCCGTCTTGTGCCCCATCTTGGCGACTTTGAACCCCCCCCCCCCGCAGCTGGTGCTTCGGCCCTGATACCCACGTATCCACCTCGCGGTGACGTTTTGGGTTCCCCCAAACTCAAGCCTCAGCCCGCAACCAAGCCAGAGGAAACTCAATCAACCTCAGCTGCCCTACCTACCCACCTAATACCTACTACATACACCTCTGGCACCAGTCTGGTCGGTTGGGTTCTCCATCATTACGCTCCATCGCACGTCAATCTGCCTCGAATCCCATCAACCGGGCTGCACTGTGAGCTCGCGGCACGCATTCTCTCTCGAAGCCAGTCACGGAAAACTGGACTCGGATCTTTGATCTTGCCAGGGTTGGAGCAGACAAAGGAGGAAGGGCCTCCAAATTCCTGAACGCCCTGATCGGCCACACCTTACCTATTTCAAAGGCCAGCAGTCAGTCCTATCCCTAAAAAATCGACTCTAGCAATCGAGCGCCCGGCACCAGCGTCCGGCAGCGCCCACAAATTTTGCCCAAGGAATCGCGCCCATGCACGATCAAGCGACAACCACAGGTAGTGAGGCTGCTGCTGCTGGTGCTCCTCCTCCACTGCAGGTCGTACGTTAAACCCCCTCACTCCTCTCTCTGTCTCTCTCTTTCTCTGCAGTCTGCACTCGCACTCCAGGCACTCCTGCCTCATCACACCCTTTTTAGTCTCCGTTCCTCCAGGCTCGCATTTCTTTACCTCCATCACCTCCTTCACCTCCACTTCCCCCTGTCGTTGCGCAGGACGGATGCGCATTGCACACTGAGCCTGCAGGTTGAACATTGAGCATACCTACGTTGCATATTTGCACATTCCGCCCACCCTTCGCCGCTCTTCTCTACCCTCCACTGCCCCCCTGCCCTGCTTGCTTCCCTTACCTTGCCTCACCCACCCACCTCCTTGTCTTTCAACGTCCGCCTACTTCACTCCTGTTTGAGCCACCATATATGGTCCATCTGGCCATTATTCCCCACTCCCTCTACTGGTTCAAACCTCATTTACCTCTCTATTCGCCTCCTCTCTGGTCATCTACTATCACTGGAGAAACACTATCCTCATCCTCCTCGCCGCGGCCGTCAATCCTCACATCCCAATGCTCGAGAAGAAGGGGATGAGCGAGTGAAGACGCGTTTTGCTGACATTTTCGGTCGCCGCTCTCGCGCCCCCATAAGTTGCAGGCCTCCGTCTCAAGCCTAGAGCATACGACACCCTCACACACCATGTCGAGCGCCTCCCCGATCCCAGTTCTTTCCAGCCCCGCGCCGTTGCTGCGGCCGGCCATACCAGGTGCGCGCTCGGGTGCGCGGACGCCCCGGCTCGGGCTCGCCATTCCACCATCTCCCAATGTGAAGCCGGTGGGTGGTAATGGCGGTGGCATCTCCGGGAGGCCACCGCTGCCAATCCTACACCTCGCCACACCTATGGGCAGCACAGTCACGCCGCACGAGCAGCCTCCAGGACGTTCGGGTGTGGTTCAGCCTGGCCAGAGCGCGTCGGGAGGCAGCGAGAGCAGTGCGGCACACAGTCGGTCTGGGTCCTTTGGACCCCTCGACGGGCGGGTGTCGAACCCGACCAGCGCCGGGTCGCAATACTCGGCCCTTTCCTTCGCCAGCCACTTCGGGATTGGCTCTACGCGGGCTCAGGGCACGCCAGACCCCGCGTCTGCTGTAGGGTCGATCTATTCAGAGCGCAGCGCCGACGGCGGGATCGGCATGGAGCGTGACGGCAGCCTACAGGGCCTCGAGGCGCAATTCGACAAGATGGCGCTCGAGAAGGGGCGCACGGCCGATGCCGAAGACCTCGACAGCACGGGCTGGAAGATCGCCGTTATGGAGAAGCGAATAGTCGAGCTGGGCGGCTTGGGCGAAGGCGCAGGCGGGGCTGTCACCCGGTGCAAGCTGCGCGGGGGCAAGACGGTGTTCGCGCTCAAGGTGATGATGGCAAACCCGGATCCAGACGTCAGGAAGCAGATGGGCCGCGAGCTTGACTTCAACGCTAAGTGCATGTCGGAGCACGTCTGCCGCTACTACGGCTTCTTCGAGGACGAAGCCAATGCCACCGTCTCGATCGCCATGGAGTTCTGCGAGGGCGGGTCCCTCGACAGCATCTACAGGGAGGTCAAGCGGCTCGGCGGCCGCACGGGCGAGAAGGTGCTGGGCAAGATCGCCGAGGGCGTGCTGGGCGGCCTGACGTATCTGCATGGCAAGTCGATCATCCACCGCGACATCAAGCCGTCCAACATCCTGCTGTGCCGTAACGGCGATGTGAAGCTGTGCGACTTTGGCGTGTCGGGCCAGAGCCTCGGCACCAAGGGAGAGGCCAACACCTTCATCGGCACCAGCTACTACATGGCCCCGGAACGCATCACGGGCCAGAGCTACACCATCACCTCGGACGTGTGGTCTACCGGCGTCACCTTGCTCGAGGTCGCCCAGCACCGCTTCCCCTTCCCCGCGGACGGCACCGAGATGGCGCCGCGTGCGGGGCTCATCGACCTGCTGACCTATATCGTCCGTCAGCCCATCCCCAAGCTGAAGGACGAGCCGGACGCCAACATCTTCTGGAGCGACAACTTCAAGTACTTCATCGAGTGCTGGTGAGTTATCATTCTCTCTTCAACCACCGCAAAGCGCCTTCCATAACCCCTCCGTCCTCCTTCCCGCCGGTAGCCAATCTTTCACGTACTGACCTCACATGTTCCCCACACCTCTTCTCAGCCTCGAGAAGGAACCCAGTCGCAGAGCCACCCCCTGGAGGATGCTCGAGCACCCCTGGATGGTAGAAATGAAGTCCAAGCGCGTCAACATGGGCCGCTACCTCTCACAAGTCTGGGGCTGGGACGAGAACGGCTCCACAAAGTCCGAAGCAGCCTCCTAGGCCAAAAGGAAGACAAACATCCCACAAACCAGAGAGAGACTTTCGATGAGAGCTGGATAGGGATATCATGAAGGGGGGCAAAATTCACAACTCTCGCAGAAGAGACTTGAGCCAGGAAAAAAACAAGAACAAACAACAAAAACAACATGGCACAAAGAGCCCAAACTCGATGAGAATGGCCAAAAAGGTGTCCGGCCGGTTGACTTGGGGTGTTCGGGGGGGGTTTTTTTTCCGCTTGGGACTGTGGGTGGTTACTATTGGGATGGACATAAATAACAGACTCGGAAACACATGCCGCCTCTCGCCGATCCATACATAGCCTTACAGTCCACCCGACCACAGCAAAAAGGCACGATGCATTTGTCGACCGAAGAGTCTGTCCGAAGATTGAACTACACTCAGACTAGGCCAATCGTTCGATCGGGCTCGGGTGTCGATCTGTTTTGTTAGCAATGGCATATATTAAGGAGCTAGGAGACAAGAAGGATGATGAGGATGACGATGAGGATGATGAGAAGGATGAAGACGAGGATGAAGACGAGGATGACGATGAGGACAATGCAATTTTTTATTGGCGATGATGGATGGATAGGTGAATAGGTGAATGGATGGATGACCGGGTTGGTGCAGGGACGACGACGGATGTCAGTCAGTTTGAAGGCCGGCTAGGACGAAATTGGGCGCCGCGTTCACCGGACAGAGATCTACTATAACAGCTTGCGACTTTACCTACCGACCTACTACTAACCTGGCACATGCTTGCCTTTTATCTTTTCTTCTGTTTCTTTTCTTTTCTTCTCTTTTTTTTCCTCTGCTATGATACCTAGGGGCTACACACTTTTCAGATCACTCATACATCTCCTTCTTATGTGCCAGTCTGATTGTCGCATGTGCTCACTCTGCAGATCGATGCTTGGGCCGCCAACGTCATCTCTGACTGAGAAGCAACACATGCGCCTGCGGTGATGCTCCGGCTGTTGACGCACTGTCTTCAGGTGCATTGCCTCCCTGAATACACTAACCAGCTTCATCAATAATGTACTATGCCCTCCAAAGGTTCCGTATTCTGCCTGGTACGTACGTATTTGTTTATTAACTAGAGGATGGAACTAGGGCGGACTGTTCCACCCGAACAACGGGCATGGATTTGAGGCAAGGGATCTATCCTCAGCCTATGCTCGCCAGGGTTCACCACCCCAGTTATCACACGAGAGGAGAACATGCCAGCAGGGGGCGAGAAAGCTACAACAGAAATAATACAGGGCTGGATTATGTGAACTATCGAGAAGAGGCAAGACCCGGAATGCAGCCATGTCCCGATGGCAAGGTCGACCGATCATCTCCTACATCCTCTCGAGATGATAGAGAGAAGAAACAGCGAGAATGCGAAGGGGAATACCAACAGCAGGGAAAGAAGGCCGGCCAGCTTCGGGGTATCTATCGAATACATGATCATGGGATCTAAAAAATCCCTCAGAAGAGCAGTAAAACCTTCCTATGTCATCGTGATAATCGCCTCCGTGCGTCTTTTTTTTTTTGTGTGTTGTTTTTCCAGTGAGCCATGACCTGCTCATCCATGCGTCCTGCGAGAGAAAGAGGCGACAAATGCAGTAGTAAAAGGACATACAGACAAGAGCATCAGTGCGCAATTGCCCTCACGATGATGCGCTAAAAGGAGAGAAAAGGAAGGGGTGTGATGAGGGGGTAAGGAAACGAGGAGATGGGTCTGTCTTGGTAAGAAGAAAGGGAGTTTCCAGACGATGATCTCCCCCGTCCTCTCATTAGGGGCAATGATTGTCATGACTGACCAAACACTCGCCGCCCACTTGGGACGTTCCTTCTGACAAGATGACCTAGGATTAGCCCGACCAGAGAGTCCGGTCGGTCAGTCGGCACTCGCCGTCTGTTCCTCTCCATCTTCAGCGTCTGCACAGACCCTTCGAGTTGCCAGTTCGAGGGCAGGCGGACGTTGCAGGAGTTCGAAGGGCATGCTCATTGACAAAGAAAGAGAAACGCCGTGCTGATGCTTCCGATGTCCCCACTCTTGATAGCCAGACTGCCATGCGTCCGACTCGACATATTTGGTTGCGTTTGACAGTTACAGGGGAAAGAAAAGGCAAAGAGGTGTTGATGGAGTGTCAGAATATTCGAGACCTGCCAGATGAGTGCGCCCTCAAATGGGTTCACTCTGTAGTGAGGATGTGTAGTGGATATCGTCTCATATCTTGCTGTTTTTCTAACGACAGCAAGACAAACAGAAAGGGGCCCAGCATGAATGCCGGCAGAGGTCGAGTGTTTGGTGGGCTGTGCAGCCGGTCCGGAAGATACGATGGCGGCAAATTCGAGTTGAGAAGCCCGAGGGAAGAACGAAGAGGGAAAGAAATGGCGTCGCATGCTGGGGCGGTGGACAGGGGTTTTATAGGCCGCTGTTGCCCACATGGCCCGTCATCTCGCGGATGCAGATGGTGGCATAGTTGCTCGAGCTTAGGCGGAAGTTGAGGATCACAGCGATCTTGGTGTCCTCCGGCTTAGCGGCGGCGTCGAGCTTGCGCGAGAGATTCACCGCCGGGTGGCGGGGGTCGATGTACTCCTCGAAGTTCTCAAAGATGTTAACGACAGGAGACTTGGGTGCACTGGAGAAGTTGCTGTCGGTGGGAGAAGACTGCGACGAGCCGGTGGCACCAGCGGCACCAGCGGCACCAGCGGCCGCGACGGCGGGTTCTTCAAAGCCCTTCTCCACGGGCGAATGCTTGGCAATGAGTGCCGCGACGGAGGCGTTGGTACCATCAACAGGTGATGACTTGATGGCTGGCGCGTCAGGGAGGCTGCCAGCTGTGGGTGAATGCATGGTGACCTCCACCTCAGTGCCGCCGATCGCGGCCGCACCGGACGGTTCAAAGGCGGTCGCGACGGGTGATAGCTTGAGGGGCGGACGAGTTGAAGCTGGGCCAGTAGCCACCGCTGGCGCCTTGGTTTTCGGCACGACGAAGGGGTCTGGTCCTGATCCGACTGGAGAGGTCTCGCCGGCCGCCGTCTTGAGGTGATTCTCCAGATAAGTGAGCAGCTCCTTGGCGTGTGGTCCGGATGAGCGACGCGCCTCCTGCTTGATCGCAGGGTCAACGTTTTCGTCTCCGCGAACAGTAGCGACATCTTGCGGGCCGGCATTGCTCATCTCCACATCGCCGTCGCCGCGACTGCCGCCGTGAATGTTGCCGGCTAGGCCGGGCTTGAGGGCCAGCGGGGCGAAGTTCAGATTGGTTCGCAGGGGAGGAGGGCCGGCCGGAGTCTGAGTCTGGGGCTCGGTCTTGACCTCTCCCTGAGGCTGGGCCTGAGCATCTCCAGAGCCAGATGCGTAGCTGATGAAGGAAGTCTCCTTGACCTTGCCGTTGACCTTGATGCGCTTGCCGCCATCCAGGCCCGTTTCGATCCACGCATCATTAATGCGGGTCTCGGTGTTCTGGTCGGCTGGGGACTGCGACTTCTTGCGGCGGAGCTCCTCGGCAATCGCGGCATCGGCAGCGGCCGCGTTCTGGGAGAAGTTGTTCCACATGGTCGAGGCCTCCCGGGTCTTGTGTGTAAACATCTTCTTGCGCCACTCAATCAGATCACGATCGGTTGGGTGCATCTGCTGCTCGTCGTCCGAGTAAGCGCGAACAGCGAACTTAGGCGTGGCCGTGAAGGTAGCCAGCAGTTTGCGGTAGTGGCCGCTGAGGCTGAACTCGCGTTGGCGCCGGCGCATCTCGTACGGGTTGAGGCCGCCGTTCTCCTCCTGCTTCATGAACTCGACATAGAAATCTCCAATGGCGTTGTCCGGGTAGATGACGTCGTAACCTGGCACGGGGAGGACGATGTCGAAGATGGTGTAGCGCCCGCTGGCAACATCCTCCTCAGTGAGGATACGCGCCTGCTGGTAGAATTCCTCCTCTTCCTGGTTGCGGTCCTCCGACATGTCATGCGAAGGGGCCTGCTCCCGGAGGAGGGCAGCGCTCTCAGGCTCGACCAGGACGAGGTCACCCTTGATCACCTTGTTGCCATACTCGGCCCATCGGTGGCTGGCGACGTAGTTCCAGACATAAGACTGGTAGGCGTGGATGTAGAGGTGGCGCAGACCGCGCGTGATGGACAGAAGTGCGCCGCAGAAGTCGTTGGGCTGTCGGCCAAGGTGGCGGATCAAGTTGAACTCGGCGCCGTACTTCTTGGGTAGAATGCGCGTGGCAGCGTCGGCGTTGGAGCTCATCTTCCACACGGCGATAGCGCGAGCGCGGTCGAACTCGTCACGGTGGAAGCGTCCGTCGTTTGTGCCCTCCGAGACGGACATGGCGGCCAGCTCCGGCTCGACGTGGAGGATGGCGTCGACGGCGCCCATGAAATCGTCCCTGAGGATCTTCATGCCGACCTCTTGAGTACCAATAGCATGAGTCCCAAAGCGCTGCAGCCCGAAGTAGTTGAGGAAACCGTTGCGGGTGATGCTGTCGAGCGCCGTCTGAACGCAGTCCTCCGCCGCTCGCAGGCGGTGGGCGAGCGAGTAGTCGTTGCCGCGGGCCAGCGTGACGTTCTTGAGAACAATGACAAACTCGTTGCCGCCGTGCTGGCCGAGCTGCATCGGCTTCTTCTGGTAGCTGAAGTCGCCAACGCGGATGCCAGACATCTTGTCGTTCAGCGAGTTGACCTCCCGGATGTCCTTGTTCCAGATGCTGATGCGCTGGACCGTAGCCGCGCGACGGTCCTTGGTACCAGCGAACCCGAAGTTTGACGCCTTAATCTTGAGCATCCGCGCGATGTGATTGACCGCGTCCATCGTGTCCTTGTTCTCCTTGTAGAGCGTGAAGTGAAGATACTCGCCACGGTGCGCCCGAGGCTCTGAGCGATGTCCACCTCGCCAATTGTTGCTGTGCATCGAGCGTCCTTGGCCGTGGCTGCCATGGCTGCCCTGACCCCCATGGCCCTTATAACCAGAGGCCGCAACGGCTGTAATCACACCCAGATTTCCTACCTGGGTTTCGATACGGGACGAGAATATGCGCCGGATCTCCTGGTGGACTTTGGTACGCTGCGTGCGGTCGGTGATGGGCGGGAAGCTCACAGTGACACCACGAACCGACCTGTCCTTCGTCTGGATCTTGCGATCTAGCTCGCAAAGCTCTGAGGCCGCGGGAGCACCAACCAGCTCCTCCAGAGCTTGCAAGTCTGGAGCAGGGAGCTCGGTGTACTCGGTCGCGTTTGGCGAAGGGTTGCTGGTGGTGCTGTCAAAGGACGCACTTGTTGAAAACGAGTGCTGTGGCCGGGCTGGCACGGATGCGTTCACGTTCACGTTCGGCGGATGGGTTCCTTGTGAGGTCTGTGAGAGAAGAGCAGAGGAGCGGAGGGGAGCGGTCAGCTGGAGTGGAATCCAAGAGTTATTGCAGGTGCTGGGCTGTTACGATCGGTGGTGGCATGAGGCAACTTGGTGGTAGACCGCTTGCTTACCGGACCGAGGGACCGAGGGGCCTGCTGGAAGTCGGTGAGATGCAGGACTTGTCCATCTTTGCGGACCTCATTGACGAGGAAGTCGGTATAGCTAGAGAAGCAATCGAAACGAGTTAGAACAGAAGAAAGCCGCGGGGGCGGGGAGGGCGGAGGAGGGACGGCCCTACCGCTTTCGAATATCACCCTGCCAGCCAAAATCAATGGGAGACACATGATGGTGAATGCCGAGGCGCTGCTCAGATGCGTGGCGCGCTGACGCCACATGGCTGGCTGGCAGCGGCGGGTGGGGATTGGATGAAAACATGGCGGCCATAACAGGTAAGCTCGGATTATTTGCACTTCGAGGCCCTGGGTTGGCGAATTTGTTGTGGTGTCTGGTGGGGGGAAAGCACCCAGCAGGACCGGGTAGGTGAAGTCGGGTGAAGGCAAGTTTCTATGGCGACCAGTGGCGACTGGTGGTGGCCTGGACAGACAATTGGCAGGTGCTATCTGTGGTTCGTTCGTAGTAGCCCGATCAGGCGCAATAGCTGGGAAGACAAACGGGAGAGTGCGAATGGTGCGAGAGGTGCGATGGGATACGGGACTAGCAGAAAGGGCGGGAGGGCCGCAACACGAAAGGACGACAGTCGGCCAAAAGAACCATGAGGGAGCAGGATCAGGTAACGAGCCTGAATGCAATTTGCCTTCCCTAGAGGTTCTTTTTCTGGTGTTTGTGTTGAGGAAGAGAGGGTTGAAGAAACGAAAGCAAGGGGAGAGGGAGAGAGGTGTGGAGGTGGGAGCAGGAGCACCCAGAAAAGCTGTAGGGAATTGAAGAAAGTGGTGGGGTAAACTGCGTTTCCTGCCGTACTTTTCGAGGCAAAGCATGATTGATATGGAAGGCGGTGTAATATTATGGTGGAGACGACCTAAAGGCGGTCAACCCGTCTTGGAGCGGCATCGAACGCGCCTGCCCGTTTAATTGGCAGCAAGAACCTATCCACTTACTCGAGCTATGAACGGTTGAGGTGGGTGCCGGCTCCTTCTGCCTCGTTTCTGCTCACCGGCTCGCCGCACTTCAATCCTTTTTTTTTGCCCGGATGAGCCATTTCCAGTACCAGCATACCTGGGAGCCTCTACCTACGGCAGTGTGGTAATCTTATCGAGCTTGGAAATCGGTACTGCGGTTGGAATTGTTGTCGACGCCCTGCCACGGAAACCCCTGAACTGCGTCGACCTTTCCCTGCTGGATCTTTCCAGACAGCGGATGGGCTCTTAGTTGCTCGTGGGCATTTGTCTAGCCTGACTGGGATGGGTAACTCATGCTGATATGCGGTCGAGGAGACATGCAGGTGGTTAGTCGCAGTTGACTCGGAGTGCTGGTGCCACAACATAGGTATTTCGTATCGCTAGTTTCGTATCGCCCTGCCTCGGTCTCGTTCACAGGGCCAATCCAGAGTCACTCCTTCCCCCCTTCTTGCCTCCTCGTGATGCACAGGTCTCAAGCCACCCCAATCTAGAGTCTCTGCTTCGCAGCAATGACAAAAGCTCAGGATGCACCCAGCAGTGAAGCCCCTCCACCTCATCTCGCCGCCGCCCCTTTTCCCCATATCACAACGCACCAAACCGAGATCTCACCCCTCCTAGGTCCCTCCCCTCCCCCAGATGACTTCTTTAAACCAGCATGCTTTACAAGCCTTAGAAAATGATGAGGGAGACCCATCGGAGGGTGATGCGGCCGCTAGGCCCAACGCCACGACAGCAGCAAGTTCATCGCTCGGGACTGGGCAGCCAGTCAGCTCGGACCTCATCGTCTCCGTAAACTCCCTGTCTTCCGACTCCCTCAGATTCCAAGCCCTCCAGCTCCAGGCCCTCAGGCTCCAAGCCGCCAAGCTCAAGGCCGCTGCGCGGGGTGTCGACATTTCCGCTGCTTTGTCTCCAGAGTTCCCCGCAAGTTCGGATCACACCAGCAAACAAAATGTCCTCCACGCCGCATCCCAAGCAACCCTCAGCGAGGGCGGGCTCTTGGTTGGGCAAGTCTGGGATGTGCCCGCCCTGCTCGATCTGACCGACAGCGTCAGGGCGTCATTGAAGATGACACAGACGCTGGGCCCCGACGAAGCCAAGCTCAACGCCTTGTTCAACATCAGTCTCGGACACGAAGTAATTGCCGCATCTTCGGTAGTGCGGTTCAGTCTCGAGACCATCCGCGACGCGCGCCTCGACAAGCTGGTCAGCGATTTGCTGAGCAGGAACGCCTGGCCTGGGCGCAGGGTGATCCCTGGGTTCCTGGCAGCCAGGAATGCTGCCGGCGCCCTGCATCGCAAATGGCAGCTACGCTACAGAGAAGCCTACAGCACGCTTGACAGGACCAGGTACGAGGATGCCGTGCAGACCTTTCACTTACACAAGACCGGCGTCTCGAAGGGCAAAGCACCGATGAAAAAGCCTGATGCCATCGAGGCTCTCTCAGAGGTCGAAGGCACCACGCGATTCAAGGTCGGCCAGTACGTCGTCCACATCTGTTATTCCCCGGCTCTTCTGGTTGCCGGCATGCTTTATAAGTCTGCTTGCTGCACCTGCTAAGCCGTGGACAGTTGGTGGACCAGCCTAAGAAGCGCGTGCCATGACGGCATCGTGACAGGACATGAAGAAACACCAACCAAGGGTCGCTATGGAATCGTGGCGCTCCCTCTGCTCACGGGAGTGGAGCAGGCCCTGGACGACGGACGGACACTGTACGTCAGGGAGGGAACACATATCTCGGCAATGCATCTGTCTCTGATGACCCAGGTTGGCAAGAATGTTCGGCTCCTGAGGGGACACGAGCTCAGGAGCATCTTCACACCCATCGGTGGTGTAAGATATGACGGATTGTAAGCCATACATGCCTCCCGCATAGCAGTAGTCGACCGAGGTCCTCAGCCAAGCAGGCAAACCAACCTTTAATACGCTCCGGCTAATGCGTCGGACGCGAACAGGTATACCATCCTGCAGTACGGCCACAAGCTCGATGAGAGCTGCGAAGTATACCGTCTCTCGCTACTCCTGCAGCGAGTTCCCGGGCAGATAGCTCTGGAGGACATCCTCACGATCCCAAAGCCGTCCCATCTCGACGAATGGTGGCATTTCAGGTCGCTCGAGAGCAATTGGTCCAAAAATTCGATGGGAGACAAGGTGTACCTGTCAGGTCAGACCACCAAGATGCGGGAGAAGCTCGAGTACGAACAGTGGATGATGGCGATCGGGCAAAAGGTCGTAATGGCACCGTCTGGGCTTTCGCATGAAACCCCCACACTTGGTATTCCACAGGGGCATAGCACTGTTGATGCTGGTGGGCGTGGCGGCCCCAGTGCCAGTGCCAGCGCTGGTGTGAGTGCTGAGGCTGGTGTTAGTGCAGAGGCTGGTGTGAGTGCAGAGGCTGGCATGAGTGCAGAGACTGGCGTGAGTGCAGAGGCTGGCGTGAGTGCAGAGACTGGTACAAGTGCAGAGGCTGGCGTGAGTCCAAAGACCGATGCTGCTGTCGGGCCTGCCGAAGCCGAAAATGACACATCTGAAGAAGAAGCCCGACAAAAGCCACGAAAAGCCCCCTAGTCAGATTGAATAAGTAGCAAATACCGTATTGTTTAATGCTCATCGCCTAAATGAACTGAATGAACCTCGTGGGCTGGTGAATGGCCATCTGATCAAATCTTGATGGACCCGAATTCGACGTTCTTCCGAAAGCCTTGCGAGGGTTAGGGTTTCTGACGATACATTTCAGGGCTTTTGGGTGAGGGGTTCACTGGCCGGCTGAACCTTTCCCCCACCGGCTCGCGGACCTTCCCACACCCTAACAACTCGTGAAGCGACCACGAAAGAGTGTCTCAAGATGGGAAAAGCGCCAAAGAAGCAGGCCGAGAAGAAGAAAGGCCAAGTGGAAGACCTGCCCGATAAGAAGCGGGGCAAGGACGCAGAGAAGAAAGAGAAAGGGAAGGGAAGCGGACAGCAGATCAACGTGCGGCACATTCTGGTACGTCACTCCGCCTTCCACCTTCACCGACGGGATTACCTAAGGCCATTCGCAGTTGGGGTCTACACCGTGCTAATGAAAACATACGCAGTGCGAGAAACATGCAAGAAAGGAGGAAGCCCTCGCGAGGATCAGAGACGGCGACAAGTTCGACGATGTTGCCAGGTTGTATTCCGAGGACAAGGCTCGCCAAGGTAAAAACAACGACTGATTCCACACACCCTTTCTCCCCCTGATATGCCGTCGGTACTGACCAATCCCTTTCCACTGGCAGGTGGCTCACTGGGCTGGAAGCTGAAAGGGTCGCTTTCCCCCTCTTTCGAACAGGTCGCATATGCACTCGAACCAAGCACGACGTCTAGCCCGACCATCGGTGAGGCCAAGACTGAGTTCGGATATCACATTATAATGGTTGAGGGTAGGAAGTGAGATAATAAGACAAAAGACAACCGCTTGGATGGCAGCAAAGAACATCGTCACAAAGGTCCTCCGAGACAGACGAGAGAGCCAGGTTCTTTCAAGTCAAGCAAGTGTGAAGAGGACGGAAAGGTTCCGAAATTTTTTAATTTTTTTTTGTCGAGTCCTCCATCGAATGCAAGGCCCAGTAGTCCGTCCCTTTATGATCCTCCCAGCCCGCATCCGATTCCAGCTGGTAGCTTTGTAGACCAGCAGCAACTCAAACGAATCGCGACCGATATGCCCCAGATTTTCTATGTCTCCACCCGGATATGTAACGCCCCATGCTGAGAACGGAGATATAGAGAGAAAAGACCCTGTCGTGGCCCTAGATTTGAAATTCGGCGGCGGTGGTGGTTTATTGCTCGGTCTGGAAGTAGTTCAGGATGATCGAGCGCTCCTGCGACTCCTCGCCCCAGTCCTTAACCACGACGCAGGAGCAGTTGACGACCTTGCGGGCATTGCCCTCGCGGTCAAGCACGCCTAGTGTGTTGAACAAATGGCAGTGTCAGCCAAGGAGCCGCCCACTGACATTCAACTGCCGTACAACTGCCGCCGGAGCAAAAGCAATGCAAGGCTGTTCAGAGGACTTCGAGGGGCTTTCAGGATTGGGGGTGGTTAGACAGGCACTTACAGAGACCGGCCCACTCGCCGAGCTGCTTGCCATCAGGGACCTTGATCAGGGGGATCTTGTGCTCGGAGCACAGGGCGATGACGAGCTTCTTGTAGGCCTCCTCCTCGCAGGCCTCGTTCAGGACGCACATGTGCGCCTGTCGCCGGTCCAGAGCCTTGGAAGCCTCCCGCAGACCGCGCGCCAGACCATCGTGCATCAGAGCGAGCTTGAGTACGCCCTTCAGGGCATCTAGGACCGACATCTGGCCCTTGGAGGCATCCGCCGAGACCTCGACAACATCGCCCTCGGGAGCGTTCGTCTCTTCTACGTCCGACTGTGGAAATTGTCAATTAGCAAAGACGCAATTAGCTCGAGTTCACTGGCGTTGGCCAGTACAAGCCAATAGCTTCAGTCACCGCCACGTCCGCCGAGGGATCGCGGAGCAGAGGGCGATGGTGAGGGAGGGACTCGGGCCCGTCCCCAGCTTGCGAGTGCGGCGCACCAAGGCGCCGAAGACAAATAAGGGCTCGGGTAGCTTACCATCTTGACGGGTTTTGTGCAAGTAAGCTGTCGGTGCGATCCTCGAAGAGGCTTTGGTGTGGGAAAATACTGAGATTAGGAGATTGACTGTTTCGTGGTTTTCTCAGACTTGGGGACAATTCAGGAGTCCTCCCCGGCAGAGAACTTTGAAGCTCTTGGTTGGGTCGATAAGATGTGGGTGGCACGTGCGCGCTGTCGATTAGCGATTAGGGCAGTAAATGTGGAGCCACCAAACTTTTTCGGCGATCGACACATCTGGAGCTGGAACGCTTCGCTCTGTAGGCTCCCGTCCTCGTCTTCTTTGGAACATCACAGCGAATTGACGTGCAAGATCAAATTCGACACCGAAAACACGAGGTATGTGATCGCGCACCGTATTTCTCCCATGGCGTAGTGATAGTGCCTCGAGAGATGTGACGTCGCAAAGGGAGACAGCCACTCCTGAAGGCTGGGGAGCGCAATCACGATCGTCAGCTGTTTCTGTCGCCAGTGTCCAGAGTCCGGCTGCGTGCCTACCGACCGAAGGACCTCGACCTCCCTCGCATCTCGACTCGCCTCGACTCGGCCTGACGACCGTTATTTCGGGTACGAGCGATCGAGCGAGGGAGGGCCTGGGGTCCTCAGCGGTGGACAGCCTGGACTGACGCTGGCGGCAGTGGCTCTGGCTGCGACGATGTGATACGCGTCTCTTCTTCGAGGACTGAGCGGGCAGAACCCTCTTGCGACATTGCGTCGGCGAAGGGCACTCTCCATGCTCAAAGGGCCTCGGCGTGGCTAACATGACAATTGTCTGGATTCCCGCTCGGCAGATACCTCATTTCCTCGTCTCCACGATTTGAGAATCTCCCAAACCATTCAAGATGGTCCGCACCTCAGTTCTGAACGATGCCCTCAAGAGCATCAACAACGCCGAGAAGGCCGGCAAGCGCCAGGTCATGATCCGGCCCAGCTCTAAGGTCATCACCAAGTTCCTGAGCGTCATGCAGAAGCACGGTATGTCACTTTTCTCCTACCTACAACCCCTACATACTTGCTCTTATGTCGTACTAGTTAGTTCTCTTGGGAGATTCTGTGATGTGCAACCCGTGTCAGGCCCCTTCCTTTCCTTCGACCCCCGCCTCTCCTCTCTTTTTCCCTTTCCATTCGGCATATAACTGGACGATGATCTCAATTTGCCCCAACGACCAGAGTCTTTTAAGTTGCCGATAGAATAATATGCGATAGGATCTTACACGTTCTCGGAATCATCCTCATGATGTACAGCGTTTAATCTGTCGCAACATACTGACTTGTAATCGTCTACAGGTTACATTGGCGAGTTCGAGGAGCTCGATGACCACCGCTCTGGCAAGATCGTCGTGCAGCTGAACGGCCGGTAAGTTATTTCTTCGGAGGAGGCGCTTGTGACGCTACCATTCTGGACCTGATGAGTTCGACGAGCTGACAAGCCATATCCACATGTAGCATCAACAAGACTGGCGTCATCTCGCCCCGTTTCAACGTCCGCCTGGCGGATATGGAGCAGTGGGTTGTCAGGCTGCTGCCCGCCCGTCAGTTCGGCTACGTTATCCTCACCACCTCGGCTGGCATCATGGACCACGAGGAGGCCCGCAGGAAGCATGTGTCTGGCAAGATCATTGGGTACTTCTTCTAAGGGAACAATAGAAAGAAAGAGGGAAAAAAAAAAGCTATGAGACGGCACGCCAGGGAACGGTTACAAGGCTTGCTCGGCGTTCAGGGGTTTTGAGGCTTATACCATGCGATGGCAACGAATCGTGAACGGCTACATAACGAGATAAAATGCAACCATGAAAAGCATCTCGAATACCCCTAATGCTTGAAGCCCTTAGCCCTCTGATATGATCTATCCACAAGAATCTGTTCATTTACGTCGTCAAGTGTTTTACGGCCGCCAGGCGTATTCCGTAAACAGGATACGGAGTGCTGGAGCACTGGTTCCATACACCGCGCCAGTTAAGATGACATAATGTGGCCAAGTCAGGAACCCCTGAATGGGCTGCTAGGCAACCTGAGCGAACCTGTTAGCGCCTCTTCAATCTGAACAATAGTCCCCTTGCAGGATTGAAACATTAAGAGAGACGGATAAAACTATGAGAATCAATCGTGAATAACCCTCAATATTCGACATTCTTATTTCTGCCTCAATCCCGCTTGTCGCCGTATACAAGTGCCCGCTAAAGACACTTGTGTGTGGTGGTGGTGTGTTTGTTTACTTCGCTTTCAGAAAACCCATGTCACCCATCAACAGGGACAGCACGAGAAGCTGCCAAACGACATCGAACGATGTCTGGCTTGAGTGCCGATTTAAGAATTCAGGCTTTAAGTTGACATAATCGCCACTCTCAGCATTTTTGGGAATATTTACTAGGGGAAGCAGGCGACAGCGCCTGGGCCGGCTTGCAATGATGCGGTCGAGACGGCAGCACCTAGTCGGCAGCACCGTCTTGATCACACTCTGCCTATATCTCTTTTTCAGAGTTCTGGCCGGTCCTTCTTACCGGCCAACACCACCCCCAGCACAAGGTGAGCCACCAGACTCCAGCAGGAGGAAAGACGATCATCCTCAGCAGGAGGACGCGCCGCGCACCCCGCCAGACGCGCCAGCGGGGACGCACCCTATTCTTCACCTGATCGGGACGGCAGAGAAGGAGACGGAGGAAACGCTGGCTCGGCAGTCCAAGACCCTTGCCGAGGCGGTGGCCGAGTACCGGAGGCGGTACGGCATCGCACCGCCGCCCCACTTCGACAAGTGGTTTGCCTTCGCCCAGGAACGGAACGTGCAGCTGGTGGACGAGTTTGACACCGTCTGGGAGATGCTCACGCCCTTCTGGGGTCTCAAGCCCGCCACGATCCGGAAGCGAGCCTCCGAAGCGCTGGGATTCGGCGGCAATTCGCTCCTGGGGGTGCAGATCCGTGAGGGGAAAGTGGTGCACATGGCCGGTGGTGGCGCACTAGACTGGCAGCGCAAGGCCACCAAGGGCATGCTCGAGTCCTTCATCGACCACCTGCCGGACATGGACCTCGCGTTCAATGTGCACGACGAGCCCCGCGTGGTGGTGCCACACGGCGACATGGCCCGTCTGGTGCACCGAGCCCGCACCGTGGCCCTCCCCGCCGCCGCCGAGGCCGCCGATCGCAACAGCCTGCGCAGCACCTTCTCGGACGGCCGCCACGCCGCGGGCATCAGCCACGAGATGGGCGTGTTCGCGCCCGTCGACACCACGCGCTTCAACACGTACGCGCACCAAGCCACCTGGTCCCACTCGCGCATGTCCTGCCACCCGGACTCGCCGGCGCGCGCGCTGGAGGACGACGACGACGACGTCGTCGCTAACTACGCCGCCCAAGCCGCCGACGCCAACGCAGCCGGCGGCGACAACGCCGCGGCCTGGGGGCTGGGCGAGCTCGGCTTCGTGCGCAACGTCACCGCGCTGGCCGACATCTGCCAGTCGCCGTCGCTGCGCACGTCGTTCGGCTTCTTCGACCGGCCCAACGCCTTCAGCGTCGTGCAGGACCTGTTCCCCATCTTCTCGCAGTCCAAGGTCTCGTCCTTCTCCGACATCCTGTACCCCTCGCCGTGGTACTGGTACGAGAAGGTCGCGTACGACGACGAGGCCGACCCGGCCTGGGCCGAGAAGAAGCACAAGCTCTACTGGCGCGGCTCGACCACGGGCGGGTTCAGCCGCAAGGGCGGCTGGCGGCGCCACCACCGCCAGCGCGCCGTGCTGCGCATCAACGGCGACGCCGCGGGGGACGACGGGAGGGGGTTTGGCGCCGAGGCGGACGCGGCGCCCGCGGCCGGCAGGATCCTGACGCGGGAAAGGCGCACGGGCCGGTGGAGGGCCGAGGAGAGCCCACGCGGCGCGCTGGCCAGCCTGTTCGACGTGTCCTTCTCGCACGTCGGCCAGTGCGACCCGGCGGACTGCGACGAGCAGGAGCGGCACTTCGTGGTGCGGGGCCGTGTGCAGCCACACGCGTCCTGGAACTTCAAGCACCTGCTCGACATGGACGGCAACGCGTTCTCGGGCCGGTTCTACGCGTTCCTGAGGAGCAGGAGCCTCGTATACAAGATCTCGCTGTTCCGCGAGTGGCACGCCGAGTGGCTGCGGCCGTGGGTGCACTACGTGCCTCTAAGCCTGCGGGGGGACGAGTGGCTCGAGGCCGTGCGCTTCTTCACGGACGAGGGGGGCGCCGTGGCCGGCGCCGGCGGAGACCAGCTCGCGGAGAAGATGGCGCTGAAGGGGAGGGACTGGGCCGAGAGGGTGCTGCGGAATGAAGACTTGGAGGTGTGGTTCTTCCGGCTGCTGCTTGAGTGAGTTGAAAAACCGTCCCCCTTCTCGACTTCGAACAACACGAAAAAATATGGCGCTAACACCGACATGCTTGTCCCGTCCTCCCTCACTCTCAGGTATGGACGTGTAGTTGACGACGACAGAGAGAAGATCGGGTTCTCTCTGTAGAAAATATCGAGCCGGGGGG
>PYST01000350.1:0-16198 GCA_003049485.1 Ophioceras dolichostomum | reverse complement strand
GAGGGGGGGGGGGGGGGGGGGGGGGGGGGGGGGGGGGGGGGGGGGGGGGGTTGTGTAGGAATAGGAGGACAACTACAGACCATATTGAGCACAGGAGCTCTGTCAGACTTTCTAGATGCACATCATGCAATGCACGGCTGAAATGTACGGCTGGTTGAAGGTTTTTGAATCCCAATGTGAAGGGCAATATCGGAGGTTATTACAATGGCGGCGGGATATTGGATATTTACTTCACGTGCAAATAGATGTATCGTCGGGTTACCATTTTCTTAGAGTCCTTACAAGTAGGCTCCATCAGAATGCACCACTGAAACAAGTGTGTTGAACTTGGCTTAGGGGAGAGAAAGTCGACTGAGCGGACTCTGCTGGCCACACTGCATTCTCAATTTTGTCTAAATTTGCCCTCGAGGTACGCGCGCCCCTTTTCTTCTTCTACCAGAGGTGCTGATTATGTTCTATTACATGCCACCCCCCCTAATCAGTTTGGATCACATCGCTGACTTGCTCGTCGTCCCAGGGGCCTTTCTTTCCCTCGACACGACCCCAGCATTACTCCTCTTCATCCCCCTCGGCGTCCTGCTCGTCAGACTCGACGCCGGTAGGACTTGTGCGACCATTTGTGGCCCCGTCAGCTTGGCTGCTAGACGACTGCTGTGTGCGCTGGGGGCCCTCCTCCTCGTCCTGTTTCTCCGCCTCCGCATCCTCGAACGGCCGCGGCCGCTCCTTGTATTGGGCCATGTAGACCTTCATCTCCTCCGTGGGGTCCTCGACCGTGACGTCCAGTCTATCGACGATCTGGGCGTCGTCGTCCGAGATGAGCCTGTTGGTGCGTGCAATCTGCTTGGCGCGCTGCGGCCGGATCGTGCTCCGCTGCATGATGGGGTAGTAGAGCGCCGCCCGGGACGGCAAGTCCTCGCGGCCTTCCTCGTCGGTCAGGCCGTCGGCGAACGATAGCAGCACCTCGGAGTCGTATTTGGTCATGTGGTCCATCTCAACCTCCTCAGACGTCTCGTACCGCCGCAAGTGCGAGAACTGGAAACAGCCTCGGCCGTCCGCACCGCCCTTAGCGGTGGTGTACAGCGAGTCGTCGTCGCGCTGTGGGTCGTCCACGTCGAACTTGCGACGGAAGCCAGCGCCTGCAGCCGACGAGGCTGGTAGGTAGAGATCGTACTCCATGGACGGCGGCGGCTTCGGGTTGTTGGCCGGGTCACGGGCGTGGGCCTCCTCGAGGCGCTTGATGCGCTTCTCCTCCTCGGGTGAGCGCTCGGTGGGGCGGAAAATGCACGACAAAAGACGGTTGTCGTACGTCGAGGAGTCCGAGCCGTGGACGCCCGCGAGCGGCGCGCTGTAGAACTTGACCGTGACGTATGCACCGCTGTCTGGGAAAGCGTCTAAGTCCGGCAACACCTGCATAGAGGAGACGACCTTTAGGTCCTTTCTGCGTGGATGGCGAACTCGGCCCGTTGGGTCGGCCACGTCGCGTCTCGTGGCATCGAATGACTGTGCGATTTTGCGCTTGACATGCGCCGGCGTGCCGGCATCTTCGTCTATTTCCGGGCTGGGCCTCTTGAGCTGCCGCCGTTGGGGAGTGCCGCCAGTTGACCGCTTCGCCTGGTTCGGCCGCAGTGCCCCGCCTCCCTCTCCCGGTCCTCGCTTCGTTGCGATGTACTCTGTCCGTCGCAGGAAGGAAACGGCAACGTCGGCCGCCTTGGGCTTGCCTAGAGTTCCGAGTGGGCGGAGGAGCGGCCTGTCATGGGGATGAACAACAGGAGTGTGCGCTGGGGGTTGGATGGCTATTCGTTTGCCCAGGTTCCACCATCAGTATAATGATCCATGGCCAGCGCGGGGCCTACGTAAAGGAGCAAGGTCGAGGTACTCACAGCTCTCGTCACCGTCAAAGACACCTGGCATGCCGACAAGATCGAGCGGCATACCAAGCTCGGCATCGGCCTCGATGTTGAGCGGCTGCTCACGAGCAAGCCGAGAGGCAAATCCTGGGTTCGTATATTGACCGCTTGACAGTCCGGTGTTCGGGATCTCGAGCAGCTTTGGGGGATTTGGAGGAGGCGGGAGAGCGTTTGAGAATCTTATGCGTGCAATGAAGTCCTGATGGATCATGCGCTCGCCGCCGCCGCGTGATGCCGATGAAGACATCGTGAACGACTGGATTAGGTAGGTGGTTGGTCTTGTTGAGCTGTCTTGTTGGAACCTGGAACGGAGAGAACTAATCGGAAAACGTGGTGACGAAATCCTTGAGAAGAAAGCTCTGGAGTCTTTGTGTTTGTCTTCGTTGATTTATTTTTCATTCGCCCTTCTCTCGTGTCGCTGTAGCTTGTCGTTGGTATTGTGGCTATTGAGAGCCTATTGAGAGCCTATTGTGAAGCTATTCATTGTATTGAGAAGAGCTTCTGGTCCTCCTGGTCGCGGAAAACTGAGGCCCTTCCCTTGCTTCAATTGGCTGCGGATTCACAAGTTTACAGGGGTGGGACCCACTTACGCGACCCACGAGGCTGGCTTACAGCCATCGAGCCATTGTGAGCTCCTATTGTGCACAATGGAATTGAAATTGGAGAAGGAGGGAGGAAAAAATGAACATGAAAAAAAAGCTACAGTGAAACCCCTTATTGACAGCTACCTAGAAGCACACCTAGAGCTGTCATGTTTCAATTTTTTTCTCGCAAAGTTGTGCGAATCCTTCCGGAACCCAACAACTCGAGAAGCTGCCTCCATCTGTACTTCCTCATAAGGAGCACCAAGGAGCACCGGGAAGCTCGGACGGGCACCCTCCATGAAACCCGTAGGCTGAAAGTCAACATGTCCCCCATTAAATATGTGTAGGAATAAATCATGCTAGCAAAGACGTCAATGGCCTTCACAAGTTGAATGCGTTGCTTGTAGTTTCGTAATACAGCCTGGGGAAACAGAAGGAGAAAAAAAGATATTGGAAGATGCAAAAATGCAAAAGTCCAGCCGTCTCCGAAAGTCTATGACCCTAAAGCGTCCGAGAAACTGAAAATGCCCTGCCCGTAGTCATACATCAACCTTGGAGATGCTCATGAACTGTTCTTGGAGTACCGCGTCTTCCCGACCGAGAAGGGCACGTAGCGGTACTTGATCATATGCTGGATTTGCTTCCGCACTATTTGGAGATATCGGTCAGCGTGTTCTACAGTGGCTCCATCCATAAAGACTGTGGAGAGTATCACAGGAAGGCGACCGAGAGGTATGTGGCGAGCTTACTGGTGAGGAAGAACAGGATGCACCAGTACATGACAAGGACAGGCCAGAAGACGGGCACGTCAAAGATCTCGAACCAGCTGCAGATGGAGCCGATGACAATAGCTCGCGTGGCGGCGTGCCAGAACTTGAACTCCGGCAGCCGGCGGATGAAAGGCCGAAATTCCTCGTCGCGCTTTGTAGGCAGTGTGCCCACGGACCCGTCCTCCATCTCATTATCAAGAGCCTCGTTCGATGGGTCGAACTTTGGTTGCAGGAATGCCAAGAAGAGGTTGAGCAGGTAGATGCCGAGAGCATATGCGACTGTTGTTGCCGTGACGGGCAGGAACTAAGGTTAGTGATCTGGTAGTCGTCGCCACATGGATACGAGGAGACAAAGAATTGCTCTCATACCAATGTACCAGCCCTGGGCAATAAAGATGCGGAGGAAGAAGAGAACAAGGAGTGTTCCGGTTCCGAGCCATCGGTACAGTACAAATGGAGTTGACTGGTCGAGGAGCGCTTGGTATTGCTACAGAGACGACCGCGTCAGGGGCACAATTAGCACATTACTACTTTATTTTACCAGAGTGTGCAAACCGCTCCACGACGGCGAAGACAAATGCGCCATGCGCATGCGCGCGCCAGACCGACGTGCGTGGAAATGACTAACTCTTGTTATCCTAGAGGTGTGGACACTGACGGCCGCGAAAGGCGTCTGGTCTGGTTCGGCTGTCGAGTCCATCTTGCGCAAGACTGTAGAGCTTGGTTGTCGTCGCAAGGACAGAAAAGGTTCTTCCTCAGTTTCTTGGCATGTGCAATAAATGGGCGATCAGGCCACGGCAGATACAACCGCAAAGCTTGGAAACGAAGGGAGTTGGATAGTTCCAATGGACGAAAGAACAGCAGAAAAAAGAAAATTCGCGATAGTTTTAAGGAGGCTTGTTGAGTGTGTGGAGTCGCTGTGAGTTAAAAGTGCATTCTGGCGTCAAGCCTGGACCGTGGTTGGCGGCCGCGTACACGTGCTTGCCTCAGGCACTGATACAATCGAGGGGCTGTGTTTGGTGAAGCGGAGTGCGGTTACCTAATCCAAATTTCAAGTCATCCAGTGTGCGGCGTGCAGCACGGGCCAGGTCGTTCTGAAATTTACCGTGGCTCAGATTCCTGCCGCCAACCCATTCACACGAATCTTGAGCGGTCGTGGCCTTCACCTCTCCATCATCAAAGGCGACGAGGTGCGCGCATCAAAAAAATCGCCAAATCCCCTCTGCAATCATCACCAAGCATCGCGAAAAAGTCGACGACACCGTTTGCACTCGTTTCCCGCGCTTTTCCGCACCCACCAGCGGCATTTTGCGCCACCTTTTCCCACATTTCCCACCTTTTGACTTTTTTTTTTCTGTTTTCCCTACCCACTGAGGCACCCAGCCTGGGAGTTGCTTATTTCCCTTAGATTTTCCTTTCACTCTCACCCCCACACAAAGTGCCGCCAGCACGTCTCCAACTTTTCGCGGCTCAATCGCCCCCGTTTGCCTGCGATACGCGACAGGGACTGGTGAATCGCCCGCGCCTTTGACGTCGCCATCGCCGTCGCCATCCCAATCGGTTCCCCCCACACATATAGCGGCTCGCGCTTGAGGGACTTGGCCTTCTCACTGCCTCGACACGCGTCGGGATATTTAATTCGCAATCGCGTTCCACGGTCGTCGGTCGGGGTTTGCGGTCCTCGATCCCACGCGCCACCCTCCCTATCGCCTCCTAGATATGCGCCCGATGCCTCAATAGCCCCTGAAGATCTCGTCACTGGGTTTTCGACAGGAGCGGAGATACCATTCTCACAATGGCTTCCGTCCAGACCATGCCGGCCCCCCAAGGCCAGCAGCAACCCCCACAACCCCAGCAGCCAGGCGGCTCTGCGATTCCTGTTGGGATGAACGGCCATCAGATTCAAGAGGTGTTGATGCGCTACCAACATTTGAAAAAGCAGGGCGTACCGGCGAACAATGAGGAGTTGATGAGGTTGTCGACGTTTCTTAGAAATGTCCAACAACAGCAGAATTTTCGAAAGCAGCAACAGCAACAGCAGCAGCAACAGCAGCAGCAGCAGCAACAACAACAACATCAACATCAACAGCAGCAGCAGCAGCCGCCGCCGCAGCAGCAGCATCAATCACACCCACCACACGGCCAGGCTAATGGAGCTGGACCCGTGAACGGCGCTCCGACTGGCGCGTCCGTCGAGCAGGGCCCAGGGCAGTCGACCCAACCGCCTTCGACTGCCCTCGGCGCATCAACGACTGCACCGACCGTGGGCACCCCGGCTGTCGCCGCTCCTGGTTCGTCTCCGTCTGGCGGACCGGGGACCATCGGTGCCTTCTCTCCGCAGCAGGTGAATCTGCTCCGCAACCAGATACAGACGTACAGATTGTTGAGCAAGAACTCGGGTTTACCCCTGGCCATGCAACAACTCATCGCCTCGGCTCGTCACCAAAGACAGGCTGCCATCATCGATCAACATGACCGGCCTGCTCCCGCTTCTGCGACCCAGGCCAGTCCGAGCACAGCCGCCTCCAAGGGGATGCCGAATGGAGTTGATGCCGCGCACAAGATGCCACCAACCACAGCAGTGCTTAAGGAGAGGCTGTTTAGAGGCTTCAAGACACCGTATGACGACATCGCCATCCGCAAAACCATCCCGTACTTCGAGCATGGCCAGCGAGACCGTCGGTTTGTGGTCCCGGGCGTCATGCCGGCTGGAATCGACTTCGAGCAGCTGCGCATGGAGCGGGAGCTGATCATCGGCAATCGGATGAGGACCCGGTATGCGGAGCTCAAGAACCTGGCCGGCAATGTGGCGCACTGGGACACCGCCAAGGACGAGCTAGAGCCAGACGAGACGCTTAAGCGCAAAGCTATGATCGAGATGATGAAGCTGAATCTCTACGCCAAGCAGCGTGTGTTCCGCGAGAAAGCCGGCCGTCTGATGATGAACTACGACAACCTCGCGATGACGACCAACAGGAGCCAGTACCGGCGCATGAAGAAGCAGAGCGTCCGCGAAGCTCGCATCACAGAGAAATTGGAGAAGCAGCAGCGCGATGCCCGGGAACACCGCGAGAAGAAGAAGCACACGGACTTCCTGCATGCGCTCTTCAACCACCGCGCCGAGATCCAGCACGCGGCCGTCGCCCAACAGTCCAAGATGGTGCGTCTCGGCCGCGTCATGCACGCCCAGCACGCAAACATCGAGAAGGAAGAGCAGAAGCGCATCGAGCGCAACGCAAAACAGCGTCTACAGGCCCTGAAAGCCAACGATGAAGAGGCGTACCTAAAGCTACTCGACCAGGCCAAGGACACGCGCATCACGCACCTGCTCCGGCAGACGGACGGCTTCCTGCACCAGCTCGCGGCGTCGGTCAAGGCGCAGCAGCGGCAGGACGCGCAGCGGTACGGGGCGGAAGAAGCCGTCGAGGAAGAGAGCGACTCGGGCGAGGACGACGAGGAGAGCCGTCGGCGGATCGACTACTACGCCGTGGCTCACCGCATCAAGGAGGAGGTCACGGGGCAGGCCAACATGCTGGTCGGCGGTACGCTCAAGGAGTACCAGGTCAAGGGCTTGCAGTGGATGCTGTCGCTGTACAACAACAGTCTCAACGGCATTCTGGCCGATGAAATGGGTCTGGGCAAGACAATCCAGACGATCAGTTTGATCACCTACCTGATCGAGCGCAAGCAGCAGATGGGCCCTTACCTAGTAATTGTGCCGCTGAGCACACTGACCAACTGGACTCTCGAGTTCGAGAAGTGGGCGCCGTCCGTGACGCGTGTGGTGTACAAGGGGCCGCCAAACGCGCGCAAGCAGCAGCAGGAGAAGATCCGACAGGGCCGGTTCCAAGTGCTGCTCACGACTTACGAGTACATCATCAAGGACCGGCCGATCCTCAGCAAGATCAAGTGGTTCCACATGATTATCGACGAAGGCCATCGTATGAAAAACAGCAACTCGAAGCTCACGTCCACAATCCAGCAATACTACCAGACGCGCTTCCGGCTGATTCTCACGGGCACGCCGCTGCAGAACAACCTGCAGGAGCTGTGGGCCATGCTCAACTTCACGCTGCCCAACATCTTCAAGTCAGCGAAGACGTTCGACGATTGGTTCAACACGCCGTTTGCCAACACGGGTAGCCAAGACAAGATGGAACTCACTGAAGAAGAGCAGATCTTGGTCATCCGACGCCTGCACAAGGTTCTGCGACCATTCCTGCTGCGCCGTCTGAAGAAGGATGTCGAGAAAGATCTGCCAGACAAGACGGAGAAGGTGATCAAGTGCAAGTTCTCAGCCCTGCAGTCGCGCCTGTACAAGCAGATGGTTACGCACCAGAAACTGGTCTTCAGCGACGGCAAGGGCGGGAAGACGGGTACGCGCGGTCTCAGCAACATGATCATGCAATTGCGCAAGCTGTGCAACCATCCGTTCGTGTTTGACGAGGTTGAGAATCAGATGAACCCGACCAACACGAGCAACGACCTACTGTGGCGTACGGCTGGCAAGTTCGAGCTGCTCGATCGCATCCTGCCCAAGTACAAGGCGTCGGGCCACCGCGTGCTCATGTTCTTCCAGATGACCGCCATCATGGACATCATGGAGGACTTCCTCCGCTTCCGCGGCCTCCAATACCTTCGCCTGGACGGCACTACCAAATCCGAGGACCGTTCGGACTTGCTGTACCAGTTCAATCGGCCAGACTCGCCCTACTTCATGTTCCTGCTCTCCACTCGCGCCGGTGGTCTGGGCCTGAACTTGCAGACGGCCGACACCGTCATCATCTACGACTCGGACTGGAATCCCCACCAGGATCTGCAGGCGCAGGATCGCGCTCATCGTATTGGTCAGAAGAACGAGGTGCGAATTCTGCGACTGATCCACTCCAGCTCGGTCGAGGAGAAAATCCTGGACCGAGCGCGCTTCAAGCTGGACATGGACGGCAAGATCATCCAGGCCGGTCGCTTCGACAACAAGTCGTCCGAGACGGACCGTGACGCCATGCTGCGCACGCTGCTGGAGACGGCAGACATGGCCGAGTCGGGTGAGCAGGAAGAGATGGACGATGAGGAGCTGAACATGATTCTCGCACGCAATGAGGACGAGCTCACCACATTCCAGCGGCTAGACGAGGAGAGGGCCCGTGATCCGCTCTATGGAACGGGCCCAGGCTGCAAGGGCGTCCCACGCCTGATGGCCGAGAGCGAGCTGCCAGACATCTACTTGTCCGAGGGCAACCCGGTCGAAGAGGAGGTCGAGCTAAGTCTCGGTCGTGGAGCCCGCGAACGGACCAAGGTCCGTTACGACGACGGTCTGACGGAAGAGCAATGGCTCATGGCCGTCGATGATGACGAAGATACGCCAGAAGCAGCCGCCGCAAGGAAGCAGGCCCGCAAGGACAAGCGTGAGGCCAACAGGCTCAAGCGGGCTGTGGCTAATGGCACGAGTGCTTCCCTTGACACGTCGCCAGTTGTCAGCCGTGCGAGCACCGAGGAGCAGGAGACGCCGGTCAAGAAGCGCGGACGCAAGCCCGGGAGCAAGAATGAGAAGCGGAAGGCAGCTGAGGACGGCGACGACGAGCCGCCGCCAGCCAAGAAGCGTAGAGGCCCTCAGGGTCGGCCCAAAGCCGTGAGCGCCGCGGCGGCTAACAGCAGCGGCAAGGGCGCGGCCCCTTCTCATCGGGATGTGTTGCAGAAGAGCTTGCACAGGCTGTACAGCGCGTTGATGGCGCTAGAAGTCGACGACCCAGAGCCCGAGCCCGAGGACAATGGTGACGACGATGACGGACCAGCCAAACGCCTCATCATTGGTCCGTTCGTCAAGCTGCCTCCCAAGCGCGAGTATGCCGACTACTACCTGCTCATCGCCAAGCCCATCTGCATGAAGCAGATCGAGACCAAGATCAAGAAGGAGGAGTACGGCAGCCTGGGCGATCTCCGCGCGGACGTAATGCTGCTATGCAACAACTGTCGTCAGTACAACGAGGACAGCAGTCTGCTTTACTCGGATGCAAACACTATCGAGGTGAGTCGAGCCCATTCATAAGGAATCTAGTGATGGGTGTTCCATTCGGCGTTGCTGACAATTTGGGGACATAATCACAACCACCAACAGGCCTTTTTTGATGGAAAACTGAAGGCCGAGCTGAGCGCCCATCCAGAGCTTCAGGAGCTGGAGGCACCCGCCCAGAAGGACAAAGACTCGTCGGTTGCGCCGTCGACCAGCGTGGGCACACCTCAGCCTCCTGCGGCGCCGCCGACTAGGATTAAGATCATTTCTAATGGATTGCTGAGCCAATCGAATGGCGCCGGGAGCAGCTCGCTCGCTAGTGACGACGACTGAGGGTGAGGAAGGCGAGGAAGGCGAGGAGGCGAGGGACCAGCAGGACGGTTTTTTGTGTGACGAATAATTGAGTTTTTGTGTTGCTTCTACATGGGAGAGGATTGTGAGGCTAGGATTAGGATTAGTGACTGGCGTCCGGTCTTCCTTTTTTTCTCTTTTGGGTTTTTCATTTTTCCGTTTCTGCTTTTTCGTCTCTTCGCTTCGCTTCTCTCCAATTTTTAGGGTGGTTGGCGGCAGGATGCAGATACATGCCTTGATACCTACGGAGGAAGGTTATATTACTTACTACCTAGGTACCTGACCTACCCACTCATTACCCTCTCAGTCTCTCGATTCACTCGGCTTCATATTTGTGTTGTGTTTCGTTTCTGGCGAGGGGGAATACGGGAATATGGGGGGTCAACATCCTGAGAAAAGGGGTCCTCTCCTGACTGGCGAAGTGCGATGGAAGCTTGTGAGCGATTCTCTTGTCTTTACCTATATGGTGATGTCCGCTGTCTAGAGCTCGGGCGACGCAACTTTGTACTTTATTAGAGGAGACTAGGCAGCTACTCGGTGTGCACCTAGTGCCTACCACCTATATTTGCCCCGGTGCAGCGTAGGTTCAACGAGCGCTTCTGCCATCCCATGTCTAGACCCTTTCTGAAGGTTGTGAGGTTCGACAACGGTGTGAACGCGTCTGGCTCAGTGACGCCCCTCACAGTGAAAAGGTACAGTGAGGCACTGTCGGCCACACTCCCATCAGCCAGCTCCAGTTGACCCGCCTTACCCCTAATATTACGCCCTACAGAGACAGTATTGCGAAGCCGTTCATGCATCACGACCGCTCCAGAGCAACAACGCACTCGACAAGCATTCCAGACCAACAGCTTTGATACCAGCCCAGTAGAACGTTATCTGCATCGTTTTTGTTACTTCTTTTCTTCTCTGCAAATCTGCGCTCATATCTTACAGTATCCATTCATGGCGGGCCGTTTCGTGCGCGCGTCGAAGTATCGTAAGTCGTCGTCCCGAGTGCCGCATCGTCGTCATCATCATTCATCAGCCAGCTGTCTGATGTGGAAATCCACCCCGCCCTTGCGCACTCAGCTGACGGCTCCTGGTCCCTCCTGCACAGGACATGTATTTGGCAAGCCGACGAGGAAGGAGTTTTGCTATGACAACCTGCACATTAGCCGCAATGCGTGGGACACAAACCTGGTGAAGGTGCGCGCATGACCTCGACGAAGCAGCAGTCGTCCCCGCTCCGCCTTTTTCTTCTCCCGTCTTCTCCTCCCATTGGACCCGGTCGGCCGGTCGGTTAGTCGACGGAGGTGTATATAGGAGGAAAGGTAGACGGGGACAGGACGGCAAGAGGCATATTCAGAAACGACAAGAGCAGGAGCAAGAGATAGAGAGAGAGAAAGAGGGAGACTCACAATACGCCTGGTTCTAGGTCAACCCGGAGTACATCGCGGTCAACTGGGAGTCGAGCGGAGGCGGCGCGTTCGCCGTCATTCCGCTCGGCGAACGGGGCAAGGCGCATGACCAGATCCCGCTTTTCCGCGGACACACGGCGGCCGTCCTAGACACCGACTGGCACCCCTTCAACGACCACGTCATCGCCTCGGCCTCGGACGACGCCAAGGTGTTCATATGGCAGGTGCCAAAGGGCTTCTCGATCCTCCCCGAGGAAGGGGGCGGCAAGGACGCGCCTCCCCCCGAAGACGTCGCCCCCGCGGCGAAGCTGGTCGGCCACTCGCGAAAGGTCGGCCAGGTGCTGTTCAACCCGGCGGCGGAGAACATCCTGGCCTCGGCGTCGGGCGACCTGACGATCCGGCTGTGGGACGTCGCGTCGGGCCAGGCGCGCGTCTCGCTCAAGCACCCGGACATCGTGCAGTCGCTGTCGTGGAGCGCCGACGGGTCGCTGCTGGCGACCAGCTCCCGCGACAAGAAGCTGCGCGTGTGGGACGTGCGCCAGGAGAGGGCGGCCCACGAGGCGCCCGGCCACACGGGCGCCAAGAACAGCCGCGTCGTCTGGCTGGGCGAGCACAACCGCTTCGCGACGACGGGCTTCTCACGCATGAGCGAGCGCCAGCTGGCTCTGTGGGAGCCCGGCCGCCCCGACCCTATCGGCGGCTTCACCATGCTGGACTCCATCTCGGGCGTTTGCATGCCTTTCTGGGGTCGGTTTTTCCCCCCTCTTCTATCCTGGCACCAATCCCCCTATTCTGCTCTGTATTTCAGGCCTTTCTTTTGGGGTGTTCCTGCTGCTGATATACCTGGCATTTCACGCAGACGACGGCTCAAACTGTCTTTATCTTGCCGGCAAGGGGTAAAGTCGAGTCTCTTTCGTCCTTGTTCATCCCTATTCATCCCCCATCTCCCTTTCTGCTTTTAGCCATCTGACATCTATTATCTACTTTCTAGAGATGGCAATATTCGGTACTTCGAGTACGAGAACGACAAATTCGAGTTCTTGTCGGAATACAAGTCCGCCGATCCGCAAAGAGGCGTCGCCTTTGTGCCGCGCCGTGGAGTCAACGTAAGCAATATACATACCCCAACCCTAGGAGGGAACTAGTCCAGAGATTCAGGGGTCTAACCGCTCCTCCGTCGCCTACAGGTTCATGAGAACGAGGTCATGAGGGCCTACAAGACGGTGAACGACGCATACATCGAGCCCATCTCGTTCACTGTGCCCCGCCGAGCCGAGACGTTCCAGTCCGACATTTACCCCCCTACCACTGGTCTGAAGCCGGCCATGTCGGCGAAGGAATGGTTCTCTGGCAAGACGGGCCTGCCGCCCAAGATCGATCTGGAGAGCATCTACGACGGCAACGAGCCGGCCGAGGTGCCCGCCGACTTCAAGCCGCCGCCGTCCCTACCGACGCCCAGAGAACCCGAGTTCACCAAACCGTCGGCTTCAGCCTCGGCCCCGGCCCGGACCGCCACGGCGCCGCAACCGTCGTCGGCGGTCCGATCGCCACCACCGACAATGGCCGATCAGAAGCAGGCCGTGGCCGCCATGGCGTCCAAGTACCGGGACCAAAGCGACGAAGACGATGACGACGATGAGGCCGAGACGTCGAGCTTCGAGGAGATCCCGAAACCCGCCCAGCGCGCCGCCGCCGCCGCAGCAGCAGTCGCGAAGCCGCCCTCCCCCGTCAAGACCACCTCCCCAGTCGCCGCCGCGAGATCGCCGCCTTCGCCCATCAAGTCGCCGCCGATACATCATCATCATCAGCAGCAACAGCATCATCAGCAACAGCAGCAGCAACAGCAGCAGCAGCACGCCAGAGGCCCCGTGCCCACCGTCGCTCCTTCGTCGTCGTTGCCGTCGTCGTCGTCGTCATCATCGTCAGTCGAGGCATCGCTGTCTCAGATCAAGCAGCTGCTCGAGGCGCAGACCAAGATCATCAGCGCCCAGAGCGACCAGCTCTCCCACCTGACCGGCGAGGTGGAGACGCTGAAGAAGCGGATCGGGTCTGGGTCGCAGGACCAGAGCGAGAGGATCAGGCAGCTGGAGCTGGAGTTGGAGGCTGCTAGGTCATGAGGAGGGGTGGGTCTGGGTCCCCGGGTCATGGGAGATAGGGGAGGCGATAAGGGATGGGGGGATGGGTAGTCGATTACCTGCTTGAGGAGTACGAAATTCTGTATGTGGACCAGGAATGGATACCTGCTTCTTCAAGTAAATTAGTAGATGGTAAATAAGATATCGAAGACCGATCAAAGGGGCGGCGGCGGGCTCGGGCGGGCTCGGGCCACTGTTAGCTAGCAGTAGGGCTGTGGTGATGATAGTTGGTTATTGTGTGGTGTCTCCGGCGGCTTCACTCAGGTGGCAGTCTTTTGAAAAGAAACAGATATGCATGCGACAGGAACCAATGGTTCAAAAAAATGGATTTCCGCGTGTAAGAGGCAGATGTTCGGACTTGTTTGGATCATGGCTTGACGGATAGATGAATGGTTTCTCACCTCTGCTCATCCATTAGACGACAGGCATCCGGAAAGGCCACATTGTTTCTGGACGTTCGTGGAGATTTCGGGTAGAGTTTCATAGCTCAATTCGAATCTATTATCTTTTTTCTATCCTCGGTTTGATTGATTTCTCTCTCACATTGGCTCCTTTATTTCCCCCTTCCTCCACGCTCCACATGAGGTGAGGCCAGAAGCGATCTCATTCCCTCCCACCTTCACATTCTTTAGCCCTTTAAAAAGCCCGAGAAAGCAGTGAAAAGTCTCTAGGTATTTCTTCTGGCAGCGATGCTCCCACTGACCATTTATTTGCCTGAAATAAAGTGTCGTCATGGTTCATATACAGTAGTAAGTAGGTAAGGTACCCTAGTATAAGAGGCGGACACGGAACGGCACGAAATTACGGCCATCCCGCCTCAATATCTTGGTAGATATCTTGGTATATATCTTGGTACATAGATGCATGCGCCCGTACCCGTGATTTACACGCATCCAAGTTACTCCACTACTTGTGAAAGGCGACATGTTTCCTTGACTGAGAGAATAGTAGACATTGCTTGTCGCACAGATTCAGAGAACGCCGCCGACGACGACGCCGAGACCCGAGGATATTCGACCTTCAGGCGCCGAGTTCACAAAAAAAGTCATCCGGTCCAGTCCCTCCCTCTCATTCATCATTCACCCGGCCCGGAGGCAACAAACGCCACATGGTCGAAAGTCTGGAGATCTGGGAACATGGCGGCAGTGGTGACTTGCAAAAACGAAGGAGGTGCCTCGGGACCACCACCGGCGGATGAGCGTGACTGCACCTGAGGCGGCGGCGGCGGTGGCGGCGAAGGGGTGACCTCGGCCAAGAGCTCGTCGATCTGTCGCAGCTGCTCCGCGAGCTTCTTGTCTCCCTCTCCCGCGTCGACGAGCTTCTCGAGCGAACCGAGCTCGTCAGCGGCCAGCTGGAGCTCGTCGGGATCCAGTGGCCGTCGCCTCTCGCGCAACAGTGCAGCTGCCACGGGACTGCCTTGGCTTTGGCTTTGGCTCTGACTGGAGTCGTCCTTGTTGTTGTTGCTGCTGTTGTTGTTGCTGCTGTTGTTGTTGCTGCTGTTGTTGTTGCTGCTGTTGTTGTTGCTGCTGTTGTTGTTGCTGCTGTTGTTGTTGCTGCTGTTGTTGTTGCTGCTGTTGTTGTTGCTGCTGTNTGTTGTTGTTGCTGCTGTTGTTGTTGCTGCTGTTGTTGTTGCTGCTGTTGTTGTTGCTGCTGTTGTTGTTGCTGCTGTTGTTGTTGCTGCTGTTGTTGTTGCTGCTGTTGTTGTTGAGGAAATGCAACGCGACGCGGTTGCCACGCCGCAGCACCACGACCTGGTCAGCGGGCGTCTCGCGATCGAGCCAGCGCGCCGCCTCGAGCAGGCCCGCGTACGAGTCGTCGTGGACCTTCTGCGGCGTCAGGCGCAGCGGCAAGCGGCCGGACCTGGCCTCCGGCAGGGCGTTGTGGTAGCGCACCAGGATGCCCAGGCGGGACAGCGCCTCGGGCACGGCCAGCAGGGCGACGCGCACGCGGTAGCGGCTGTCGCCGCCGAAGAGGCGCACCAGGTCCTGGAAGTCGGCCGGGTGCCGGCAGGCCGACTCGACGAGGCAGTCGACGCCGCGCTCGACGGCGAGGGCGCAGGCCATGGCCAGCCAGCGCCGGGCGTCGGGCCCCGTGGCGGGCGAGGCGAGCGCCGGCGAGCGCTCGACCAGGTCGGCGTAGAACGGGTGGTACGTCTTGTAGGTGTCGGCTATGAAGTGCGCTGGGCGCCGCTGGGCGACGACCGAGAGCGCCTCGAGGAGCAGCGGCGCCGTGCGAGTCTTGCCCGCGCCGGTCTGCCCTACAAGTAACATCGCGATTCTCCCTCCCCGCCTCTCCCGCTTCACATCATCATCGTCCCCTTTCACCTTCGTCCCGTCTGCGGCATCGCCTTGATTCGAGGCCCCTGCAAGGTGACCCAACTCGGCCGGCGCGATCTCTTCCTCGAAGATCCGCCTGCTCTCGGCCTCGGAGAGCACATACTGGCTCAGTACACCATGGCTGTCTGACATTTCTGCCTTTCCGCCTAGTGTACACAGGTAGCTTAGGTGATAAAGATGTTTGTATCTACCTAACTAGGTAGGGCTTCGACAGGATACTGATGTTCGCTCACCGCGGAGGATTCGAGGCCTGGGCGAGGTCAATCGTCAAGAAGGGAAGGAACCAACCCAAGACAAGATCACATATTCTTATTGTTATTGTTACTGGTGTCCCGAGCTAGAAAGATATAGCCAGAGAAGTCCACGTGAAAATCAAATCATGGGAATGAGAGCAAGAAAGCTTCGATGATGACAGCAGTGAGGACGACCGACGGTGCTGGTTGATCACATGGGATACACCACAGATGAAAGTACCAAATCAACCCAAAGGCTTGGGGAAACGGGATTGACGGATGAGAGGAGGCACACATTTTGCAACCACACCAAATAAATCCAGGCAGCTGCCACCACCGAATTGTCTCAGTCGGAGAAGAAACAACGGGAGTCGACAGAACCGACAAGGAAGGTTCCAAAGCCTTACCAGTTCCAGATTACGATGGTGCAAACGTAATGGGAAAGTGGGATGTGCGTGGGAGAGACCCGGGG
>PYST01000035.1:145523-176598 GCA_003049485.1 Ophioceras dolichostomum | reverse complement strand
GGGGGGGGGGGGGGGGGGGGGGGGGGGCAGCTTAGCTCAAACTTAGCCAGACGCCATTTTGATCTTATGTCACCTCGCCTCCTTGTTGCGCAAATCCGCAGCAGCGCATTCCGAGATCTGTCACGTAGGACTTGACAACCCTCCGGTCTTCCCTCCGCCCTTTCACGTTCTGCCTGTCCGCGCACCTTTTGCGTTCTCGTTAGTCGAACCGAGAAGGAACCCCGATTTGTCGAACCCACTCGACCTGGCGAACCGACCAGACAGGCCGGCCAGCCACTGATACAGAGAGAGCCGGCCAGGCCAGTCTTGTTAGCCCAGGCCAAGCCAAACTGGGTCACCATTCTTAAACTCCCCAGACATACCTACCTGAAGTACCTACATATCTACATGCGATAACATAACGCCACGACTCCCTGCAGCACGAGGCAAACCAACCGACCAAGCAGAAGCCTCCGATTCAAGTCTCAGAAAAGGGAAGGGTTGCACCGCGTCCCCCACGGCCGGAGTGTCTCTGCCTGACCTGACCTCCTCCCTACATCTTTTTCAATGGCTCGTCCGCCTGTCCGCCTCTGCGTAGTGCATGCATTCTTGAGATATAATGTCGCAACGTACGACCTACAACAGAGGTTGGCCGCGGCAGTTTCGATGACTCCAGTTTATAATTACACGTGTACCCCTGATGGCGCATACCAGGAACGGAATAAACTGTGGGTATGGGAGGATAGAATCTACGGAGTACCTACCTCCACTAGGTCGGCGGGTGGTACGTATTAGTACCTCACCTGCTCCCATAATTATCTGTACCTACAAGCTACCTACCTACCTACCTTACCCTCTCTCGAAATCTGGCAGGGAAGTAAGAACCGAAATACTCCGGCAAGGTTGGTTTCGTTTCTGTTCGACATATTCATACATACATGCCAACTTCCCATACATCATGCATCCAACCTGCCTGCATCCTCCTCATGCACCACACCTCTCTTCCGCCCGCGCTCCACAGCAACTCTCAGTGTCTGCACGCGAAGCAAACAAATCCATGAACAAACAAAACATACAGGTGTACGTACGAGCTACTGTGGTATCAGGGATGTCTCCCCACCGATGACTCGCAAACACAGAAACGTGCATGCGTGGCTTGGGCACGACATCCCTGTTTTTCCCTCGCTCCCTCCGAAGAAGCTAGCAATGGCAGCAGGCAAGGCTGGCTAGCAGCAGTTCTCGCACAGTAGGCGGGCGCGCGTATGGACTGCCCAAACAAACAGGGTTTACTGCATTCCATACTATTCTCACCTGATTTTTTTTGATCTTCGTTCACGGATTCTTTTTCTTCTTTCCCCCCCTTGCTAGATTTTGACTCGAGCCGTTACCGCAGTGGCCGCCCGCCACCCACCCACCGTTCCCTCTCCGAACCGCTGGCGTTTTTACTAAGCCTGCAAGGAGGCAGGTTTCCCCTCCCCTCCCTCCCTCAACTTAAACCCCCACACATCATCTATCTCTCTAAGTTGGTATGTGGTAGGTAGGATCTTCCCACCCACACCTCCCGACTCAGGACATTCCGATAGCAGACCAATAATCCTTTGTGTGATGTCCTTTTGGCTGGCGTACAAACAGGACCGGACACAAGATAGTAGGCAACAGATCATACCACCATTGGACAGTGTGGTTGGGGCGGTAGTCCACCTGCATATGAACCCCCCGTCGCACCATTTCCAAATCGGGCGTTGTGTCTCCCCTCGCCCTGAGAACGATTGACAGCTAGTAGATGAGAGCAAATGCATCCTGTCCTTGCATTGGCACCTACTTAGGCACCTGCTCGCTTCTTGGCCAGCTGGCAGCTAGCCAGCCACCCTAGCATCCCGCTCCGTTCCAAGCTTCGAGCTTGCTTCCTCTACCACAGAAAGCTGAGCTGCGACCCTTAAGCTTGGCTCATCGCGGGGGTCATTGAAACATTCGACGAAGAGGTGCCGAGTATCCCCGAGCCTGCCTGCTCCGTGTTGTATTGGTGTTCACTCAAGTGCAAATGTCTACGTGGGCATCTACACCGTATGAAGGAAGGATTCAATAGCGGCGAGCATCATGCGGAGGCCCAGATCGTCCATTCACATTCTTTAATTCAGACTAGAAGGTGGGAAGAAGATCCAATATTTAAGACTCATCACCGGGTGCGGGGCCAGGCTGCGTGCGAGCGCCGCATTGATAGCATGGAGCTAGCTCTCCAGGCAACCATCACACAACGCGCAGTCGGCTGTCCTCTCGTGAGCAGCCGGGGAGCCTAAAGAAGGTTAATATCTCCCCTTGGCCAGGCGGGGCTGTCACAACTGCCTGCGTCAAATGCTACTGCACTGTTTGCTATATAAATGTGCAATCCATCCAGATAGATTCACGGGTCCGGCTGGCGTTCCTAGTGGCCGGCCGCTTTCGGCGCGGTGGGAAGCTCCTTGAGGGCTTCCCCAATGAAGCTAATTGCTTTCTGCAGCTCCTCATCGGTGATGACCAACGGAGGAGCGAAGCGGATGATGTTCCCATGGGTAGGTTTGGCCTGCACTACGTTAGCGTCTCGTGGTAGATGTGTGCTAAGAGGGGTTGGGCTTGCAGCTTACCAGGAGGCCCTTCTCCTTCAGGAGCAGGCAGAGATCCCACGCAGTTCTGCCTCCGGTGGCAGACTCATCGATGACGACCGCATTGAGGAGACCCTTGCCCCGAATAGTCTGGATTATCGGGGACTTGAACGCCGCCAGGGCGTCGCGGAAGATGCGACCCAGACGGTCTGCCTGCTCGGCGAGCTTGTTCTCCTCCACTAGCTCCAGGGCACGGATGGACACGGCGCAGCCCAGGGGGTTGCCCCCGTATGTGGATCCGTGCGTGCCAGGCTCGACCACGAGCATTATCTCCTTGCTGGCAAGGACGCAGCTGACGGGATACATGCCGCCGGAGATGGCCTTGCCAAGCGTGACCATGTCCGGCTTGATGCCGGCCCAGTCGGAGCACAGCATCTTTCCCGTGCGGGCGATGCCCGTCTGGATCTCGTCGCAGATGAACAGCACATTGTGCTTCCGGCAAAGGGCGTGGGCCTTGGCGAGGTAGTCATCGTCCGGCACGACCACGCCAGCCTCTCCCTGGATGGGTTCGACGATGAAGGCCGCAGTCTCGCGGCCGTGTGCCTCGAGCACAGCCTCGAGGTCTGCAATGTTGTTATACCGGATTGCCTTCCCAGTCGAGGGGTTTATGGCTCCGATGTTGGGCACGAACGGACCGTAGTTGTCCCGAGACTCCGGATCGGTGGAGAGCGAGATGGCAGTCATCTGTGGGCAAAGCAAGAAGAGGTCGGTTAGCAGACACAAAAGATGGTCAGACAAGAGGAGGACCAGCTCTCATACCGTGCGGCCATGGAAGTTGTCAGCAACCGCGAAAATCAGTGCCTGGCCCTGGGGCACCTTCTTGACCTTGTATGCCCACTTCCTGGCGACCTTGATGGCGGCTTCGACGGCCTCGGCGCCGGTGTTCATAGGCAGCACCATGTCGTAGCCGAACGTGGCTCGCATCTTCTCGGCCCAGACGGGGAACACGTCGTTGTAGAAGGCTCTCGAGCTCAGGGTCAGACGACCGGCCTGCTCAGTCAGGGCTTTGATCAGCTCCGGATGACAGTGGCCTTGGTTGACAGCACTGTAGGCAGAGAGCAGGTCGAGATAGTGCTTGCCCTCCGGATCCCACACGTTGACGCCTTGGGCGCGGGCAAAGACAACGGGGAGTGGGTGATAGTTGTGGGCAGCGTACTCGTTCTCGGCCGCAATGGCCTTGTCCGTGGAGGTGGCGTGAAACCGACCTGAGCCCGAGGGCGCAGATCCATTCACGGCGTTGCCGTTGACTCCGTTCATGTTGATGTTGATGCTGATATTGGTATTGATATTGGTGTCGACGTCGGCGTCGGCGTTGTGGTTGTCCTCGAAAATATAGAGGATACCCTAGGTAATACGTCGGGGTCGAGACTGTACCTGACCTCCGTGGCGGCAAGCAATGAACTCAAATCAGACGAAACAAATGGCTGTGTTAAGTTGTACTCCATATATCGTACCTTGTGTCCGGTACACAAAGGCGAGGCAGAAGTATATCCAACTTAACCAGCTTATGTAGCAGGAAAGCGATAGAGAGGAAGAGGGGCGCACGTGGGTAGGGCCCTGGGACGTGATAGAGATGGGAAGTGCGCTTGTGGACTTTAGGAGATTGGTGATTTAGGTTTACTCGCAAACTAGAGAGTCATTGAGTAATGTACGGCTCTAGGTTTGAGACGGGAGGTTGTGAGGATAGGTGGCGGGATGGTTGGTGGAGGTTGAGGAGTGTAAGATTTCGTAGGTATGGAGGGGGCGAAAGGGAAGCCGGGCGATCTTATAAAGGATCGAGGGAGGGGCACCGCTATTATCAATGGAAACAACTTCTAAACCACGGGCAGTTCCGTCAAACTTCCCCGTTACTGAGGATCCCGGGGAGGCGTGAGCTTGCCCAGTCACTCTCCCGAGACGGACGTTTGCGACCAACGACAACATGGTCTCGTGCCCATCAATATCCATCTCACCTTAACCCTCCATCCAAGTCACTCATTGTCTGGAATTGATGCGCTTCGCTCTCGTGGTGGACAACCCAAAGCGGAGGGCGGCCCGTCGAACTTCCGCCCGGCTTGCGGTGAAGGATGGGCTTGGGACATTGAATCGGAGCTTCCACGGTGGCACACTGGGCAACCCGGGCAAGACTAGACCCCTAAGTGCAGGTGCAAGCGGCTGAAAATTCTCGAGTCAACGATGACGGCAGAGGTTCAGGTCACATGGGACTCCAGACCCAGGATTGGCAGCCGAAGCAAGCCGGCGCCGTATGCTCAAGGGAGTTTCGGGAAGCTGGGCACACGAGTCGTACAAGAGCAATTCGCCGCCATCAAACACTCTCGGGTCGCGAAGGCTCGTTCCAACATAACATGATAATTCGATTCGGAGCAGTTTGGTTTTTTGTTTTCTGTTCTGTTCAAGGGCCGGTACCGGCACCACCCCGCAGTCTATCGCACCTTATCGAGCGTCGGGGCTCGAACGATGGTCCAATTAGGATCCGCTTATATCAAATACCGGCCAATCAGGCCGCTTCACAGGGCATCCTTGCCTTGTTTCTTTGAACAGCACACACGGCACACGCCTCACCAACATGCATTTGTGAGACGCCCATAGAGTACATGCTAAACGAGAGGGATTGAATTGTTGAGGGACTGATGTCTAAGAAGGGTATGGGCTGCTCAGGGTAGGGCCTACTTAACCAAATGTCTGCGATTGGGGCTTTACCATCTCGGGTTTCCCCGTGAATTGTTATCACAAGATTGCCTAGTATTTCTCTCCCACCAACCCGGGCGCCGCATGGGTGAGAGATTGGGGCAGCTTCAGAGAAGCCTCAGGTACCTACTTGGACTCTATCTGACGGACCAAGACCTGATCATCGTTGACAGCGTCTTTATGCTAGCAAAGCTGCCTCCCCGTTCCCCTTGAAGTGCCAAGAGGGTACGATCGATTTTTATAGCGTGCCAAGATCGACGGGAGCCCCTGGCTAGCATACTCGCTATGAGGTGAGGTTGCGGCTGACGAAGCTCAGCTTGGAGCTTTGTGAGGCGATCTTGGAACATATGAGCAATGAAAAGTATATGAAGGACAGTTTCACCTAATATGTATATTGAATATTCTTGCTTGACGCGTAAAATTCTTCTCGGAATGTTTTGCTAGGAGGCGATATTCTCCCGTCTTCCTGAGTTGCGTGTGCTAGGCATAGTTGTGATTTTATCTCATAAATTATCCACGAGTTGAGAACCCAACCGTGAAGACAACACAAAAAAAAGAGGCCAGCAGTTGCCCCAGATGGAGTCGAAGCCAAACGGAAGCGCAGCGATCCTCCTCTTCCTAATCGCATTCCGGCTTGTGAATGCACAATGCGTGCGGACGTTTTTCCAACCCGATGAGTATTTCCAAGCTCTCGAGCCAGCGTGGAGGATAGCTTTTGGTCCACAGAGCGGAGCCTGGCTGACCTGGGTGCGTCGACCGTGACCGTGACCGTTGAACTCCTGAACCACCCAAGTGCGATTGAGTCGGGGGCCATGAAATGAGAAATGAGAGAACCCCTTTCCAAACGATCATGATGCTGATTCGCGTTGGTTTTTGGCGATGTAGGAATGGCAACACCAGCTGCGCTCTTCCTTACACCCTGCACTCTTTGGCGGTGTCTATGTCGTCATCCATCATGTCACGCAGCTCCTGACCGTGCCGCCTCATCTGGCGGCCACGGCGTTGGTGGATGCCCCGAAGGCCGTCCAGGCTGTGTTCGCCGCCCTCGGTGACTACTACACGTGGAAACTAGCCGCGGAGATATACGGCACCGGCGGGCATATATCCACCGCAGCAGTATGCCCTGACGTCTCCCACTCCGTCATACCCCTTTCTGCCATTCATGGGTCTTGCGGCTAACAATTGTTCTCGGAGCACAGCTCTGGATGACGGTGCTCAACCCCTGGCAGTGGTACTGCTCTACCCGAACCTTTTCCAACTCAATCGAGACGACGCTCACTGTCATGGCACTGTATCACTGGCCCTGGCGCCTAGTCGGCGATGAAAGAGAGAGAAAGAAGGCCCCAAGCTCAAATGCGCAAAGGTAAGGATTATATGAGCTAAAGGCATACTGAATTGCCCGAATCGGTGCCACCGCCTTCTAGCCGAAAACAAACCCTGGCTGACCCAACACACGAGGTATAGTCTGCGATTATCGCTGCTTCTGGCCGCCACAGCCGTTGTGTTGAGGCCGACCAACCTCCTCATCTGGCTGGCGATCCTCACATTGACGGTGACGAGGCTGACTCTGGACGGCGAGTCCCCGCTCACCCCGTCAGTCCTCGTCGGCCTCGCCCGCGACATCGTCCTCTACGGCAGCTTCATCCTCGCCATCTCCGTCGCCTTAGACCGCCTCTACTTCGGATTCTGGGCCTTCCCGCCCTACAAATGGCTGCACTTCAACATCTCCCAGTCCCTGGCCGTCTTCTACGGGCGCAACGACTGGCACTACTATCTGTCGCAGGGCATCCCCCTCCTGTCCACCACCTTCCTGCCGCTCGTCCTCGTCGGCCTCTACGGTGCCTCGAGCGCGTCCGTCGCGGCTGGGCCTGCGCCCGTCTCTTCCGCAAACGCGGCTAAGACCCTGGCGTTCGCTGTGATCGCGACCATCGCGACTCTGTCGACGATCTCGCACAAGGAGGTCCGCTTCGTGTACCCTTTGCTGCCTATCCTACACGTGCTCGCCGCACCGCATTTTTCGGCTTTCTTCTTCTCTGCCTCCCCCGTTGCCCCACCGTCCCAGAAGCATCATCACGGACTCCCGACCTCGGCAACGTCGCCAAAGCTGAAGCGTAAATCCACTCTCGCTGTAGCCACCACGATAAACCTCGTCCTGGCAGGCTATCTGTCGTGCTTCCACCAGCCCGCACCCCTGTCAGTCCTCGAGTTCTTGCGAGGAGAGTATCAGCGCATCCACCCGGACAGCAGCCTCGCTCCCCTCAACCACAATCCGAACGAACGTCTAGCAAAGACCGCTCCTCTCGCTCCCGGCGGCAGCGGCAGCGGCAGCAACGCAGAGGGCGAAGAGCTCTTCGCGCTGTTCCTGATGCCCTGCCACTCCACCCCGTGGCGCTCGCACCTCGTCTTCCCGACCCTCCGCGCCCGCGCCCTGACCTGCGAGCCGCCGCTGCACACCGTGCCCGGTACGCGGGAGCGAGACGAGTACCTGGACGAGGCCGACCGCTTCTACGCCGACCCAGCCAGGTTTTTGGCGCGGGAGATGTGGCCGTCGCTGTCGTCGCCCTTCTCCTCATCGGCTTCCGGCCGATATCCCGCGGCCGAGCTCCCGAGGTTCATAGTTGGATTCGAGGGGATAGAGGACATGCTGGTGCGATTCTTCGAATACCGTGCCGGCGATGAGCGCACGCCTGGGATCAAGATCAGGCGCGTGTGGGAGGGTTGGAACGGCTTCTTTAACGAGGACTGGCGACGTCGCGGCCTGATGGTTGTGTGGGATGTTGGGATCTCAGGAGAGTGAAGGGGGGAATTGTGCCTAGGCTACCTACTAGGCAACAAGGTATCGAATCGAGACACCTTCGCCCCTCTCGCGTTCCTGGTAGACGGAGTGTGGGTCATTATCGCGGGACAATTTCGGTGACGGAACAGCGCCATTAGATTGGATGACTATATGGCCTTTATGTGAGTACCCAGAGAAGCCAAGATAGCTAACATATCCCGTCGTGCTATATAAGGCGGCTCCCGTCCTGGATAATGCAGCACCAAGCACATAGTAGCGCATTACACTACAAGCCCTACTAGGAGGTTCCTACAGAATGAAAGCAAGGGCACTTAGTTACTAGAAGCGGACAGCAGCCATGAAACATGTCGTTTCAGCCAGCAATTTTTAGGCCAGTGATTTCCTGGGTAGACATTTTACGTTGTAGGTGGTACATAAGTGAGACCTCATCCCTGATTTTATAACACAAAGCCCGCCCACTTCTGTTTTCTACACCATCCCCAGTCCAGCCCGACCGACAACCACGAGACCATCGTGCCTAGCGCATCATCGACACGCGCACATAACCCCGAAGTCTGCATCTTTCTGTGCTCCACAGCCCAAGACGGTAAACTGAGGGTAAAGAAATGTTGTGTGAAGCAAGTAAGCGAAGCTGCCGAGGAAGCATACGAACGCAGATTAGCCTCTCATCCAGCTGACAAAAGTTTGGGGCTTATCAAAAAGCTTCGGTGATGTAGAGCACGCAAAGAAGACGTCAAGAAGGCGAGGTAGGTAAGCGAGCAAGGGAGACAGAAAGAGAGCCAGAAGCAAATGTATATGTTAGGTGGTAGGTAGTTTAAGGTAGGTAGGTAGATGTAGCTAGAAAATCGAAATGACGAAGAGAAGGAAAACGGGGAGGGGGCTAAGTGGTATAGAGAAGGGAAACAAAAGAGACAAGAAAAAAAGGGGGGTATCCTCAACCGCCATCGGAGAAAATGCGAAAGGTGAGAGAAGGAAAAAAAGAAACTAAGAACCAAGAAACCGAATCTTTCTCCACCGCCAATCCTGCTCAACCATCCCACCTGCGTTTTTTTGCTTCTCCCCATCCATCCTACGTCCCATCCCATCCCATTCTTCGAGCTTCGAGTTGAACCACTTGAACCGCACCAAAAAAACCACTCGGCCGAACCTGGCTGCCTGCTGCGCTGCACCGCAACCAAATGGAACAGAGCACATGTGTCACCCCAACCAGAAACAAAAACAAAAACATGGCGCGCCACTCCACTTTCTTTCACCGCGCGCAGCGATCACCACCACTTGATACCACACCGCAACACACCGCCACATTCATCATTGTTTGGGCAGCTGTTGCGGCAGCTTCTCCTCCTCCGCTCCAGGCCTCCTCACATCAAAGCTGCTCTTCCCCCGCGCAGGGAGCAGTGTCGACGTCCCAAGCGAGGCGGCGGCGACCCCGAGGCCGTGGCCCTGACTCTGACCGAGCTCGCCGGACCCAGAACCGGACCCGTGCCCGGCCCCGGGCGCCTGGGCCGGCGGGGACTTGTTGCGGCGCTGGTCGTGGTTCTCCTTGGCCTCCCGGTACTTGTTCTTAATCCAGCCGGTCAGGCCCCTCGACTCGTCGCGGCCGTCCTTACTGGCCGAGTCGTGCGACGACTGGGCCTCGGCGCTCACCATCGTTATCAGGGACGGGTCCTGGGACTCGCCGCCGTTGAAGCTCCGACGGCCGGGCTTGTTTCCTCCAGCGGCGCCACCGCCGCTGCCGACGGAGCTGCTGCTCACCTCAGCGTTGGTGTTTGACCCCAGCACCTTTCGTGGGGAGGTTGGTCCGCTGGCCGCCGGCGTCCCCGGGGCAGGCGCGGCCGCCGACGCGTCTTCCCTTCTGCGGGACAGTCGCCAGCGTTTCTTTTTATCTTTCTCTCGCTCTGAATACTCGGCCGTCGGGGCTGACTCGTCGAACTGATCCAGGTCGGAGCCCTCGTTGGCCGAGCTGTGAAGCGACTGCGCGGGCGACTTCGGCTTGAGTGTGTTTTGTTCAGCGGTTGCAATGGGCAGCTTTTCGACCTGAGGTGGTTGGGATGCTCTTGGGGTCGCCTCTGATGGAGTCTCGGCGGCGTGAGGTGGCACGGAACCGGGTGAGGGTACAGGCACGGGCACAGGTGTTTGTGTTGGCGCCTCCAGTGGTCGCTCCATCGGATTCGAGAGCTCAACGCCCGGCGAAGCGCCAACAGCGGAGTGTGGCAGAGACGTGGTCGAGCTCTGCGCGCTCGGATTCGTGCTGCTAGCCAGACGCTTCTTGCGAAGCTTGTTTGGCTGTCTGGAGTCGCTCTCGCTTGTAGGCGACCTCTGGAACAGGTTTTGTAGCTTGCGCTCTCGCGAGGGGGTCAGGGCTTCTGGGGCAGTCGGTTCTAGGAGTCCCCCCACGACCCCTGCTTGGCCCGAGGCTAAATGGGCTGGGCTAGATGGAGGAAGGCTGCCTAGCGCGAGGTTGCGCTGCTTCTCGCGCGGCGTGGTCGCAACGTCGACCGTTGGTGAGGGCGGGATCGGCGTGGGCGTGGAGGGCGCGGCGGGCGTGAGTGGTCCGACGGCGCCTCCACTCTGGTCAGTGCCTTTCTTGGAAAATCTCCCAGAGCCGATGGCCGGGGACTTATTCGAGGGCACGGTGTTGCTCCGAGCTAGCCCGCCTGTCGAGGAGGGAGCCATCGCGGCTGGACTACCAGGGCTTGACGCACCGTTTGAGTGACGCGAGTGTCGGGACGACGTCGAGCGGTTTCGTCTGATCTTTCCATCGCGTGCGACACTCTCGGCGCCGGCGCTTGCGTTGGACAAGGATCTCTGGACGCCGACGCTACCGGACTTACGCGACGCGTTGTTCGGCGTGACGGGTGTGGTCGTCGGCGGGGTGCCCTTCTGGACCTCCTGCACCGTCTTCTCATCGGCAGCGGTGCCTTGCATGCCGATCAGGAAGTGATCCTGGTTCTCGATAAGGAAGATGATTACGCATTGGTTGAGGCGATATTCCTCCGGGGCCATGGCATGCGCAGGATGCGATAGCATGCCCGGTTGGAAAATCGCGGCCAGGTTCTGCGAGTTCATGCGGTTCTCGTCCGACTTGGCCGCAAAGACGGCAAGGAGGTCGAGGATGTAGAGCAGCAGCTGCCGGTTAAGCGGGGGCAGCTCGGTGATGAGATGCTGATACTGGGCGATGGCGGCGTCGAGGTCGAAGTTGTCGACAAACTGCGGACCGTCGGCGTCGCCGACCGCTTGCATGGTTGCACCTCTCAGGGGTTCTCGGAACTTTTCATACAGGTCGAGGGGCACGACGGGCTCGGGCAGGTCGTTGAGGTAGCGACGGAGCACGTTGGCCGCGTCGTGGACAGTGTAGCCATCCCACACTAGGCCCTTGCCATATCGGTCAGGCGAGTCAAAGACGGTCTTGAGCTCCTTGATGCGCTTCTCCGAACCACTCAGGCGGAAAATCCCCTGGACTCCAGTTGCTGTTTTATGAGTGGTAACGCCTTGTTAGCGCGACATGAACGGATGGTGGCCAGCGGGACTGAACAGAGCGTGTAGTCCGCAAGCCAACCAGAACAAGTTGGTGCTCGTGCTCACCCTTCTCTTTGAGAAAGACGCCGCACTTGGCGACGACTATGGGCACATAGCCGTATATGTAGCTCTTCCCGTTCTCATCGATGAGCGAGATGGCGACGTTGGCATAGGTGATGCTCTGCCGTAGGGGTACGCCGAAGATACCCTGGGGACGCGATTCTGGAGTAGTGGCATGCAGTTTAGCAGCTTGATTCTAGGCATGGCGAGGGCGTTTCCGCGTTGATGACAACGGTGAAGGCGAGTGTGAGGGCGAAGAAGACGCGAGGAATGCAGCGCGAGCAGCTGCTCTGCAGGGCCTTGTCCCGCATCATGCAAGCTGACTTGACTACCTCTAGGCACGCCACTCCAATCTCCAAGCTGATATCGGACTGAAGCCGAACCACAACCACAAAAAGACAACGACAACGACAACGGACTTCCGTTGTGAGCGCGTGGGGAGGGAGCAGGGGGCAGGGAGCAGTTGGCGAGAGCCGAGAATTGAAGGCGGTCGCGGCTATCGTCCTGACGCAGAATGCAGAGGCAACGGGACGGATGGGGGCAGAACAAAAACAGAGGCTGCGGTACCCTGTGCTTCCTGGTGTTTGGACGGTATCTTGAAGCCTTTCCACCATGACTTCAGGTCTCGCTTATTCGGCGTTGAGACGCTTTGCGACGAAGGCGTGGAGGGATGCGGTAGCGTCTGCGGTGCGGGCTGGTGCTGGTGGTGTTGATACTGCTGCTGCTGGGGCTGCTGGAGAGGAGTCGGTCGCGGCTGTGACTGTTGTGGGAGCTGAGGTTCTTGATGATGGTGCTGCGAGCGCTGTTGTGGTTGCGGCTGTGGTTGTGGTTGTGGTTGTGGTTGTTGATGATGCTCCTGCTGTTTCTGCTGCTGCTGGTGAGCCGGTTGTTGGACTTGCGACTGCGCTTGAGGTTGCGGATACGCTTGTTGCAGTTCTTGCGGTTGCGATTGCGCCTGCGCAGGCGATTGCAGGTTGGGATCCAGACTGGTGTGAGCTTGGGGCTGATGGGTTGGTTCCGGACCAGAATCGACGGCAGGGACGGTGGACGTCATGGCGACGGCAGGTTGGGCCGAAACGGAGATCTGGCAGGATAAACCTCCAGAGTCCGTCGTGTTTGAGCACGGGCAGCCCGGAGACGGGAAGCAGGTGATCAATAGGCGTGCGGCGGTTTGCGGTTGATGAAAGGTTGGTGATTGATGACAGTGACAATTGAGGAGCGAGCAGGCGACGGCGGGCAACACAACTTGCGCGTGCAACACCAAAGAACCACCAAGGACCACGGGGCGGCTGCACCAGCAGGGAAGCTGTGACGCTATGCCACCTTGGGGGTGGTGATTGGTCGGGAGTGGGCGGGCCGGGGGGGACAACAACAAGAGGTCTGGTAAGCAGTGTAGGGTAGGTACCTAGGTAGGTATTTGGCAGCTCACATTTAAGGCACAGAGGCAAGCAAGCAAGCTGAAATGTAGCAAATGACCAAGGAGAAAAAGAAGGCATTGGTTCGCAGAAAGTGCGCACCATCAATTTCATCCCATCACAGCGCCGTAAAAATGTTCAAAACCCACATGGCAGAGCGGCCAGCTAACTTAATTTGAGGATTTTACTGACCGTCTGTCCAATGAACAGACCGCGTCTCAGACCCAATCTGGTTAAGGCTGCGTTCAGTGAGTCCAGACGGATGTTAGCTAATCAATCAAACTTGAACACCTGGAACAAATCCAACGCGAGTCGACCTGCTCAAAATATCAAAATTCTTGATTTCGCCCGCCCTGGTCTTGCTTGGAAGGATGGGATGCATTTGTTGATAGGTAGCAGGCCTGGCAGGCGTCTCACTCGCAGTGAATGGATCTTCAACAACACGACCTCGGGCTGTCCTGCATGCAGCCGTTTGAGGACGGATGCAGGCCGCGGCCGGAAGTGGACAGGAATCCCCCGAATCCCCCACAAAAGCACCAAGATGATGATGACTCCAACGTTCCTGGTAGTTCTCTTTCATTTTTATTCTCGAATTCTGACGCCGTATGGCTGAGCTCGCTGGTCTGTCCTCCACGCCCCCTCGGCCTCCTTCCTGACTACCAACCTAGAGGGAGGTACCAGCCGACACGCGACTCGGAAATTCCCAGACACGTGTTGTGCGACGACTTGGTTCAGCGCCGAGCGAAAATCCTACAACGGGGACAATTTCCGTCTGTGAGCATCATACGGTATCGTAATACCCTTCCAGGAAGAGGTAGATTGATCCCAAGTCGCCAAGTCTCACAACTGCTACGCACTGTCGGTGACATGCTCGAAAGTATCGCTTCTCCCTCGAAGACTCTGTCCCTCCCATCCGCACGTATTGAGTACCTGCCGACCTTAGGTAGTACCTCAACCCGTCGATTGCTCCGGCTCTGGCTCCTGGGGCTGCTCGGCTTCGTCCTTCATTTCGGCGTCCGCATCCGAGCCGTAGATGAACCGTTCTAATGCAGAATATGCCGTTTCGAGGTCATCATTGACGATTGCTTCCTCGTGGATAGCTTCTGTGGTCGACCGCTCCTGCTCCTCCATTGCGCATTTCAGGATTCTCTCCACTTTCTCCTGCTCGAATTCCAGCTTCTTGAGGCGGTCTTTAAAGATGGCCGTGTCGGGCGGCTTGATGAAGACGCGTCGCGCCTCATAGCCCATGTCTTTGGTTTGTTGAGCGCTCTGAGCGGTTGGTTGCATGATTAGTTGCGATGTCGGGGGACGAGACAAAGGGATGCTTCCAGAACTTACATCAACGCTTAGCTCCATGATCGGTATTTTACCCGAGTCGCGGATGGCATCCGCCACTCGCCTGCTGACACCGTAGTCGTTCCCATCGACCGTGCTAAACTCAAGAAGCTGGTCGCCGTCGCGCATCATGTTGAACGTGATTCTTTCCACGCAGTGAAAGTCTTTGCCGTTAGACTCCCCTTCTTGCATGGCTCTCGTCGTGTGAGGCGGAACCTTGCCGAAAACTCCGGGATTGCGGTCCATGAGCATCTTGACAAGCGATGATTTACCAACTGATGGGGGTCCCGACACGACCACAGGTCGGACGTCAGCTGGCTGCTTCCCCTGAGGCGCGTCAGGGCTCACCTCCTCCGCTGTCTCAGTAGCGTTGTCTGCGAAGATTACCCCGATCTTGTCAGGGTCGTCGATCTTGTCGAAGACGGCGAGCCGTGACCGGCCTGCGATCCTCAATGCCCTCCATGATTTGCTGGCCTTGCTCTCCAATGCCGCGGCCTTCTCTTGGTTGTTGGAGGCTAGTTCGATACCGACGTCATCCGCATCAATTTTGCGTCGAAATTCGTCCAGCTCCGGCAGGAGGTAGCGGTTTGGCGACTTGAACTTCCCCAGAGCAGCGGCAGTGTCGCCATCGTCAAGGAAAGCTATCGACAGGGATTTGGGGAGCGTTGCTTGCAATATTTTGTTGGTAGCTACGTTCCGAGCATCGTCCTTCGTCTTTGCGAAAGACTCTGGCGTCACGGATGGCAGCTCAATCGATGGGCAGCTGTCTATCTTCCACCTGACCCAGTTCTTATCCCTGGCCAGTACTGTGTCCACCATTCGGAGGAAGTAGGCTCCATCGACAAGGGCGACCCTGAGATGGTCGATGATGTCACGCCTCATCTTGGTGGCCCATTCAGTGTCCTCCTTGCTGAGCAGCTGGTCCGAATAAGTCACCGACTTGTTCGGAGCCTTGACGTCGGACAGCTTCTCCTTGGCCTCGGCCGAAAGCGAGAGCAAAAAGTCCATGATAATCAATGCTTGGACAAGAATGTGTCGCCGGAACGTGAGGTCGCTGAGCTGGAAAGGAAAAAATATGTTAGATCCGCTAGATCTGCTGGGTTTTGCTGGTCCGAAATGGCCATTTTCTTGGGTGCTTACCTCGAGCTTGAACAGGTCGGGGCTGGTGAGATACTTCGGATTGAAGGTGTCGGCAAGGTCTTCATCCTCGTTGTCTCGCTTGCGTTTCTGTCCCGTCTTGGGCTCATCGGCCTGCTTCTGTGACCTTGAACTCTGCTTATTCTGAGCAGCTCTGAAGGCAGCGAGAGTCGCACTCAATCCGGCTTTGAAATCTGCAAAATGCGTCGGATCGAACAGCTTCTTGGGCTGGCTGAAGCTTGCTTGCAAGGACCAGAAGACCGGATATAGAGCATCCATGTCAGAGTGCACCCCATCGTTCCTGCCGTCGGTCGCGGCGGGCTTGGGCGACTGCTTATGGCCCTCAGATTCGGCCGCCCCATTCACCTGGCCGTCCACTTCCATCTTCTCCGAAGACTCCTCGGGCTGCGGCCCAGAACCCTGATCAAACGTTGTGACGTTCTCGACGTGGTATTCGCCGCGGAGATTCACTGAGCTCTTGTCTCCCAGCGGAAAACTCTGGAACATGAAGATAAAAACCCTGCCGCAGAATGCCGTGTCTTTAGCACGAGACAAACGACGCAGGAGTTCGTTGCAGCTTCGTAGGACGATCAGCTGCTTGGACTTGAAGTGCTTCGCAGTGATGCGTTGTCGGCGGGACTCGAGGAAGTCGAAGATCTTGCGGCAGCCTGCGATAGTTTGGCTGTCGAGCAGCTCTTCCACCAACCAAAAGAGCAAGGCTGGGTCGCACTGTTCCATGTCCGACAAGATCGACAGCAGGTCGAGCAGATTCCAGACCCTGATGAACGCCGGCGAGTCGATGGGGGTCGACGCCTAGATATGTCGCGCGTCACAGTCAGCTTTCGAAAGGGAGCCCACGGTGGCGACGTCGGGGGAAGTTGCGTGCTCACCACTATTTTTCCGAAGACATCACGGACGGCAGTTTCGATGATGGCGAATTGGTGAATGCGCTTGGTCTGAAGAGTGTCGTTTTCCAACCTGGGCAGGGCTTTGCTCAGGTGGCTCTGGAGGTCGCGAAAGTCGGATTTCTCTAAGGGAGGCTCGATCGAGACTCGAGGCTTGACGGACTCGGCATGCTCGAGGAGTTGGCCCAAAACGGCGCCAAAATCCGACACGGCCTTGATGCCATGACTGTCGACTTGTATTGAAGCCATTGTGACAAGGTCAAGAAAGCCGCGTGCTTAGCGAGAAGGCGGTATAAGTTCTCCCGGGCCACAGAGCCACGTGGTTGTGGCAGCTTGTGCTAGACAGCAGGGCATGTGCGCCTGTGTCAGGCAGGGAAAGACGGACGCATTTATTTGGAGGTAGGGACAAAGCGAGGCTGATTGCGGAAATCGACACACTGGGCCAACGATGTCGCGACGGGTGGACCCAATTTTTCTGCACGGCTGAGAAGCTAAAATAATGTGCAGCCACAAACGCCACAGCGATCATCGGTGATCAGCCCCATAAACTGGCTCAATTACATGGTACAAGGTACATGGTACATGGCGGCGCATCCATAACACCTGCAGGTGTGTGTTGAAATTCGCGTGTCCTGACGCGACGGAAGGCTGTGGTAGGATATCGACAAAAACCTTCCACACGACCGCTACTCGTCGACAACCTGCGACGACGATGCCGAATGCTAAGCGACTCAAGAGCGGCAGGCAGGCACCGCCGAAAGCCAGTTCGAGCCGCCCGAACCCGACAAAGTCTGAGGTGCCTAATGGAGAGACGGAATTTGCCCAGCTGGCGCATCAACATTGGCTGAAGCCTTCCAAGAGACCAGCGCAGGTCAAGGTCAAGAACGACGTACTTAAGACGGAAATATGGGACTCCCTAGAGAAGGAAAACTTTCAGTTGAAGTCACTTCTGACTCTCGAGAGTCTACAGCTTCTGGAAAGGTATGTACAAGTCTGCAGTAAATGTCGAGGATGCCGGTTGCTCCGTGACAAGGAACCCGCGGAATACAGAACGCTGCTAGGCCCTCGGCTAACGGAATGTTTTTCTTTGCTATTGCAGCTATCTGTGGCCTGGTTATGGGGAGAGCGCTTCTCACCACCACGTGCTGCTGATTGTCCTCATCGCGAACGCCAAGAGAAAAGAGCGCCTGGAAACTTGGTCGATCTTCCAGGAGCGAGAAGCCGAGTTCTCGAGCCTGTTTCGACGCATCCTCTCTCTGAGTCTTGACCAGAGTCTCCAGCCGACAGTCAGGACCCATATCCTGTCCTTCATCATCTACGCTTTCCAGTGTCTGGACTGCGGCATAGTGCGCAAGGAATGCGCCCCCTTGGTGTCTATCTCGATATGGCACAACCTTTCAACTGAGGAGAAGCGGAACGATCAACTGGAACAGAACCCACGGCTGCGGAAAGCGTGGAGGGCTTCGATCAAGAGATACGAAGCCGCCGATGATGCTACGAAAGCCAAGCTCCGGTTTGAGCGATCATGGCTTTACACTATTGTGCTCGAATTCTTCCGGCTTCTTAATAGCGACAGCCCGACCTCAGAGCACATCCGATACTGCGAGCGGTTCATGGAGTTTGTAATCGACCTGCAGAGTCAGATGCCGACCAGACGCTACGTGAACACTTTGCTGCAGGACCTCCACATTTCGCCCGCGGTAGTCTTGTCTTCCGTCTTTAACGACGAGGAGAACAGCCTTATCCGCGACATGTATGCGCTTCTGCTGCACTACACTTATTTCTCCATCGACGACCAAACTGGAGTGCAGCACAGCCCAGCGGAGGCGTACGAGCACCGGTGCTCCAAGCTTGCGAAGCTCCAGCGCATCGCTCTCAAGCACTTCAAGGAGAAGCTCACGGTGCTAGCGCTCTCTAACTATGGGTCCATCGACACTCGTAGCGAGCTGGGCGGCCTCTTAGAACCGCTCACTGACGAAGAAGCCGTCAGGCTCGCCTCCCTATTGCATCTCAGGACTAGGTTTCCGGACTCGGCGAATCTTACCGTTGACCGCAAGTTCCTGATGGAGGTGCTGCTTTCGGAGTTCGAGAAGAAACCCACGTTCCAGGAGTCCGCTCGCAAGATGAGCGTCCTCCCAACAGAGCGGACCTTGTTCGATCAGAGCCTGCTCAGAACGGACGCCTATGACGGCTCGCGCCCACTCGCCCTACCAAAGCTGAACCTGCAGTACTTGTCCGTCGGGGACTTCTTGTGGCGAGCGGTTGTGTTGTACCGCTGTGAAGCTTTTTACGGCATCAGAAGAGATATCGAAACTGCACTGCAGAGGCTGAAGCCGCAGCCGCGAAGACCAGGCGAGACGTCCTTCACCGGCAGCTCGAGGATGGCTCTCCCGATAGCGAAACCAGCGTAAGTAATCTTCTAGGAAGCCTGCAGCGGGTGATCCTGGCTGACCGACTTGTTCTAGAATTCTCGAGGTGGTCCCCGCTCTCGTCGGCGATGACGTTCCCTCCTCTGTGAAGGCTGAGGTCGTGATAGACCTCCGTCACGTGGCAGACAGGACAAGAAGGGACTGGGAGTCCTTGAAGCCCGGCGATGTGGTGTTCCTGCTGGCCGTCGATGCATCAAGCCAGAAGGCCATCGAGAATGGCGGCCCGCCCTTGAGCGAGGCACAGAAAGTAGGCCTTGACGCAGTTCGTTGTGCTGAAGTTGGTCAAATTCTGGACGACAGAGGTCGTGCTGTGCGGGACCCCTCAGCTTACTTCGAGGGCCATGGGCGGGGCTCTTCAAGACGGATCCAGCTAAGGCTCGACGCGAGAACCTACAAGACCGACTTGGAGAAGACCTCTGCTTCGAAGTCGGATGTTTATGAGAGGATCAACGTGATCGTTCGGCGGAGCGGAAGGGAGAACAACTTCAAGCCAGTCCTGGAATCGATCCAGAGCCTCATCCTCTCGGATGTGCCGCTGGCGCCTTGGCTGCATGAAGTTTTTTTGGGGTATGGCGACCCAGCCGCTGCATCCTACAAGCAACTCCCCAACCGCATCAAGACCTTGGACTTCAGGGACACATTCCTAGACTGGCAACATCTCATCGAGAGCCTCCCGGGCAAGATTGTCGAGCCCGGCGATGACGTCTCGGGGAGCTTCGGCCCGCCTTACGTCCTGGAGACTGTCGAACGCCCCAAGCTGGACGACCCGGAGAAAAAATCCAAAAAGAGGCGAAGGGACGCAGAGCCGGCTTTGATTTCTGAGGTGGAAACCCTCAAAGTCTCAACGTACAAGCCGCCAAACAATGGCCCCTACCCGGTAGATGTGCCGAAGTTAAACTCGGTCCGCTTCACCCCGGCCCAGATCGAGGCCATCATCTCGGGAACCCAACCAGGCCTGACGGTCATTGTGGGGCCTCCTGGCACTGGCAAAACAGATGTGGCCACCCAGATCATCAACAACATCTATCACAATTTCCCGCAGCAGCGGACCCTGCTTATAGCCCACAGCAACCAGGCGCTGAACCAGCTGTTTGCCAAGATCGTCGCTCTGGACATCGACGAACGCCACCTCCTGCGGCTCGGTCACGGCGAGGAAGATCTCGATGCTGAGGGCAACTTTAGCAAGGCAGGGCGAGTTGACTCGTTCCTTCAGAACAGGGATCGCTACTTGCTAGAGGTCTCGAAGCTTGCGGCATGCGTGGGTGCTCCCGGTGCCCATGGCAATTCCGCCGAGACGGCGGGGTATTTCAACTCGGTGTATGTCGAGCCAGCGTGGGCTAGGTTCTTGGAGCTGGCCAATGGCGGCGAATCGTCAGCCGAGCAGATCGTTGAAGCATTCCCCTTCTCATCCTTCTTTGCCGATGCACCACAGCCGCTGTTCCCAACCGACGGCGAGCGGGAAATTATCCTCGACATCGCGTCCGGCTGTTATCGGCACATCTCCAAGATTTTCTCCGAGCTCGCGGACGTGATGCCCTTCGAGATCCTTCGTCGTGAAAGGGACAAGGCAAACTATCTCTTGACCACCGAGGCGAGGATAGTCGCAATGACGTCGACTCACGCCGCCATGAGGAGGGGCGAGATTGCATCTCTTGGATTTCGCTACGACAATGTCGTCATGGAGGAGGCGGCGCAGATCACGGAGATCGAAAACTTCATACCATTGGCTATGCAGAAGCCCATAGATGGCCAAGTTGCCCTCCGGCGGATAGTCCTCTGCGGCGACCACCTCCAAAACTCGCCCGTGATCCAGAGCCTTGCGTTTCGCCACTACGCAAACCTGGAGCAATCACTCTTCTCGCGACTTGTGAGGTTGGGGGCGCCTACTATCAACCTCGACCAACAAGGCCGCGCCCGTTCGTCCATTGCTGGGCTGTACCAGTGGAGGTATCCCGGCTTGGGCAGCTTGCCACATGTCGAGTCGAGCAAGGAGTTCCTCACGGCGAACGCCGGCTTCAGATACGACTACCAGTTCATCGACGTCCCAGACTTCATGGGACGTGGGGAGATGGAGCCGATGCCACACTTCATCCAAAACGCGGGCGAGGCCGAGTACGCGGTGGCGATCTACCAGTACATGCGACTACTCGGCTACCCAGCCGAGAAGATCAGCATTCTCACTGCATACGCTGGCCAGCGGGACCTGATCAAGAAGCTGCTGAGCTTCCGCTGCACGAGACCGCCAGTTCAGCAGATCTTCGGGCTGCCTAAAATCGTCACCACGGTCGACAAATATCAAGGCGAGCAGAACGACTGTACGTTGCGGCAAGGGCAACCATTCATTTATTTGTCTTTGTGTTTGACCTTTCCGTCTATTATTCCATACTGACGCATCTTGCATCACAGACATCATTCTGTCACTGACTCGCACGTCGCGAGTCGGGTATCTTCGAGATATTCGCCGGCTGACCGTGGCCTTGTCTCGCGCGCGACTTGGTCTGTACATTCTTGGGCGGCGGCAAGTCTTTGAATCGTGCTTCGAGCTACGTCAGGCGTTCGAGCTGTTGCTCCAGCGCCCGGACAAGCTGACGCTGGTCACCAAAGAGCTATGGCCCACGAAGAGGCGCGTTTCCGACGAGGTCGACAAGGAGGTCGCGGACGAGGCGGTCATGGAGGGCGTGGAGCACCTCGGAAAGTACGTGTTCGAGATGACGGACACCAGGCTCAAGCAGTTACAGGCCGCGCTGGGCGCGACTTCAACGGAGACGGCAGCGGCTGCTCTGGCGCCTCCAGCTGGCGCGACCAGTGTGGAGACGATTGAGGAAGAGAGTGGCAAGGAGAGTGACGGGGAGAAAGACGAGGATGATGCGGAATCAACCGTGCCGGAGGGGTTCGAGGCGGAGGAGGCAGAATCGGAACAACCCGTCCCCTCTGCAGCCTCGTGATATTTGAGAGGCGTATTTGGCTGTTTGCCAAACATATGAGTACTCACCTATGTCTAGGTTGTTCTTCATACCTAGATCTACACGAAATATTGGATCAAATAGCCTTACATGGAGTCATGGACAATCTGATTACTATGTGAATAACCTCAATATCTAAGTCGCTGGGATGTTTCCCGTGCATGCTCTCCTGCCCTAACCCGAATTTTAGGATCTGTCTTGACGTTGTTTGAAAGTCCCTTCCCTTACGTGAGCTGAGCGCGCTGAAGGTGAGCATGATAGGGGACAGGGAGCAAGGAATGCGTATTTCGCATGTACCTGTGTAGGTAGTCGGTAAGTGACGCGTGCACAAGGGGGGGAGGATCGTCAGTGTGACCTAGGGCTATTTTCGGCCTTCATCCATACGATGACGGCGCTCCATTTTCGCCTACCAGCATGTCGCTTTCCATGCATATTCCAAGCAGGGATCAGGACACATGCAGACTGCATTCGCACCACCCACTTCGTCACTTCACTGGTTGGATAACGCCGGCTGCTCTCACCAATTGGCACTAATGAACGACCTGGAAAAAGGGACAACACTATCCTGTAGAACGTGTAGAAAGCCAAGCTTACGAAATCTCCTCGCTCTGTGGCGCTTGCCACTTCATTGTTGCGCCAAGGGGGATTGTCCACTCAAGACATAGAGGGGAAAACGAGCCCAGCCCCTCTTGTAACCTGCTGGCTCACTCAACCACTCACCCATCACTCATTCACCTACCTATGACCTACTACCTACCCTGCATGCACCGATGACCGCATCCAGCAGGTCTCTGGTGAGTGGTAGGTGCCACCTTGCCCAACTCGGTATTCCGAAAATGACTCAATGGTGGCTTCAATAGCACATGTGAGCGTCGTTGACAGCGTTGTTGCAGCCCATCGACAGCTCGCAGGTTCCGATGTTCGATGGAGAGAGGTGAATCGACCTGAAGTTCGTCCTCCGCTGATATTCGACATGGGCCCCTTTGGAGGGCTTCAATGACACCGATCCTGAGAATCGGAAAACACAAAACCATCAAATGGACGAAGATGTAAGGTGCCCGGTAGGGATTTAGTTTGAGGTAGACGGTGTTGGGAGACTGGCATTTTGAAAAGCCTTCGAATTTGAATTAGTCCGTCACTATGAACCATGAAAAGAGATAACGTGTTGTGCGAGGGCAAAGTGCCCGTGGAAAACCCCAAAAGCAAAAATAACAGGCAGACGGAAAGATGGATGGACGGTGGGGTTCGACATGATGTGAGAGTGGTGCGCCTCTGCTCCTCCGTCTGCTGCTCCTCTTCCCGCCCTCGCCTCGTCGGGGCGAGATCTGGTGTGTGGCGTTTGCGGCGTTTGCGGCGTTGCGCACTGACGTTGTCGACTCCAAAGAAGAAGTTTACTCAGTCCCAAAACTCTAGCAAATACGTCAATCATAGGAGCCTAGGAGAGGTACCAGGTGATGCTCATACAATGGATTGGCCGCATGTGGGCAAGGTAATGTGTATCGCACTTTTCGTATGAGGTAAATTGTACATACGGCAGTCGAAGGATCAGCCTAGGACTGGCCGGCGAGGAGGAAAGCTTCTCGCGTGTTATGAAACGGTCCAGTGTTCTTTGGCCGATCTCCCGGTCCTTCTGGGCATGCATATCACCACATACTAGGCCTGGCATTTTCGTCTTGTCGCGTTGTGCCGACAGCTACATTTTTGCTTGCGGAAGTTCAGTGATGGGCCTGCCTACCTAGGTACCTGGTGTTCAATATTTGACCGATGAGTTGCGTCGTGAGCCGCTGATGTTGTGAAAATGAAAAAGCTCAGAAGAAATTTTATTCCATCTCGAAAGAAGAAAGGCGCCACACTGCTTTTCTGTGCGAGGTTTNGGGGGGGTTTCGGAAAGGGGTGACCAATCTCTTGATGCGCAGTCAATCGACTGGACGCCAACCAAGCCTTGCGGAACGAAGTTGCCAACCAACGACAGGAATCAGCTGGCCCTCGTTCCTCTCAGGGCTGGTGACAAAAATGCTTTTGAGCACAAAGGACGCCCTCGAGTCACCTCGAGGAGTCGGAGTTCACTCTGAAAAAATAAAACAGTGACAGCCCATGCAGCACGGAAGTAAGATGAGCCTCATTGTGGTATTGTAGTTTGGTATTGTGGTCATCAATTCAGAGATGAATAGAGACAATGCTTGTCCCTGCCGGAGCGAATGCCATGTATGGCCGGAGCTATCTCAGGTAGCTTTGGTCGCGCCTTGAGAGCATAATCGCTAGAGACGCGTGAGCCACAGTACCTGGAAGTAACTTTCAGCCATTAAAGTGGACACGAAACCTGACACCTTCCGCTGCCCTCCCGCCCGCTTAGTAAAATTTTTAGCGACACTCACTGTGAGCCCCACATCTGAGTGCGCCAAGTTACCTGCCGGGCAGTGGGCACCTACCTCCGGTTGGTGCTGCTGCTGCTGCAACAGAGTGAGGGTCGGCGGGCGAAAGAAAAAAAAAAAAAATTTGGCCTTACCTTCTGTCACAGGCGAAAACCACCACCCTCCTTAATTTTTTTTACCTCCCTTTCACAACCCGAATTCTTTCACCCATTGTGAAGAAAAATATCACATCAACCCAGACAACTCATCACCAGAGTTCGCCCAAGGGTTTGTGATATTGCCCTTAATCCGACCTGGTTTCTCTGCTTCTCTATTTAATCTAGAGATCAGAGACCACTCCACTCCTGTAATTCTCTTCCTCGCCACCACATTTTGGTTTCGGGAAGCGCAAGACAACTTTTTTTTCTCTCACGGTCGGCACCATCGCCTGCCCTTCCTTATTGCGACAACCACCACATTCCTTCATCGCGCTCACGCAGAAACCTTCTTTCGAGATCACCGTCCTGCGAGACGGCTTTGGACTCGCACTGTCGTTTCTGACCGGGCGACCTCGATATCTCCACCACCGCAGGGTTGCGATAATCGCTCCTCGTTCTTTCCTTGTCTTTGACGGACGGCCCAAGCTCGGATTTGACATTCGACTGGACAACTAATATTTTCCTCTTCGTCTTCCCTCCCTCGACACGTCGGAACGACCTCAACCCTCCTCCACCTCTCGCCCACCGCGATCGCTCACCTCGCATCTACCTTCAAACACATCTTGTGCGGCCGACGAAGTGTCCCTTATGACTTCTACTGCGAGCCAACAGAACCCCGTCCCGGCGCAGAACTCCAGTGCTTCCACGGCCACGTCGTATGCTTCAGCCGCCGGTGCTACGAAGAAGCCGACTTCGACGCCGTTGAGCGCGGTTGGATCGAACCCTCCGCCGGTGGTGGTTGGTTCCTCTGCGCCGGGCACACAGCAGCTGACCCAGCCGCAGCATGGGAAGCCGTCGTCTGCTTCGCCGGTGAACGGCCGCCCGGCCATCACTCCCGCTCTTCCCACCGTGTCAGCCGTACCGGCCATCGCGCACGGCACTGCCACCAACGGCCACGACCGGAAAGGCTCCCTCACTATGGGCTCCAACGGCCCGAACAGCTACACCCCCAACGGCGGCCCCGTTGGTGGACCGAAGGGCAACATCCAATTCGGCTACACGTCGGACTCGCCTGCGGTTGCGCATAGCACGCCCCAGCCGGCGTCCTCTGCGCCGATCCCCATCCCCGGCAACAACAGCGGGCGTGTCCCCTCGCCAGCCGCCTCGCCCTCTCCCATTCCCCAGCCGTCTGCCAGTGGCGGCCGGCCACCGTCGATGATGGCGCAGGATGGCGGCCCGAACATGAAGTTTGGCAGCCTCGGTGGCGATGGCGAGGTGAGTCCAGTTTGTCCCGCGTATTGTCCCGCGCCTGCACCCATGAGCTGCTTTACGGCTTGTCGCATTTTGCAGGGCCCGCTTCCTCTTCTCTCGAGCAGCAGTGAACTGACCTTCTCTTTTCTTTTTTTGCAGCGCCACATGAAGCATCTCTCACAGCAGGGCCCACATGGCGGCATGGCCCCGTCGCCTCACATGCGCCAAGGCAGCACTCACTCCGTGCACGAGAACATGGGTGGCCACAATCACGGCAGCCATGGCAGCCACGGCGGCCAAGGTCCGACCCGCGGTGGATTCGGCGGTGGTCGCGGCCGCGGCAACTACAACAACGCCGGCAACTACAATGCGGCTATGGGTGGCTACCCGCCTGGAAGCCAGTACGGCCACAACCACGCCCACAACCGGGGCGGCGGCCGTGGCGGCGGCATGCCTTCTTATCAGAACCCCCGCAACATGGCGCCATACCAGAGCGCGCCACAACCTCGGGGCAGCCCAGCCATGGGCGTGGCGATGCCAAACCCTGGTACGCCGACGATGAACCAGTCGGTGCCCGTGCACCCGCCTCAGCCGGGCTTCAACGCTTACATGCCCCCCTACCAAAATGTAAATGACTACTCTCATCAGTCTCACGAACCCCAGGAACCCCTCCTCAAGTCGGCCAAGAAGAAGACGGCCCGTCGCAACTCGGTCAAGATGACACAGCGGCAACACCTCCCTTCTTTCTCCCCTCTTGAGTCTCAGTCACCTACCCACAGCTCCTTCATCAGTCATGAAGAGAACGGACTCGCATACGGGCGTGTGCGCCCACAGGGTCGCGGTAGTGGGTTTATGCATATGAACGGCAACAGCAATGGTCATGGCAACGGACACGGACGTGTGAATGGGAATGCCCGGGACCGGCGGGAGAGCGGCGCGCGGTGGGACGCGTCGACATACAGCAACCCTCGTGGCAACGCTCCCGCCAACCACAACGGCCACAGCTTCGGCAATGGTAACAGCAACAGCAACAATGTTTCTGGTCGCCGTCCGTCCAAGTCATCGGGCCAGCAGCGCGTCCCCTTCCAGTCGCCAGTTGTGCCGGATGCATCCCAGCCGTTCCGCTCCACGCCTGCCCCAGTTAACAATATTCTTTCGCTTGATGCTGCTGCTGGAGACAAGATCAATCTATCGCCCACGAGTGGCAACTTCGATCGCTTGCTGACATTCAAGAAGCAGACATACCCCTTCCCTGGCGCGCCCTACGACCCTAGACAGGGTGCGATTATGGGCATGGGTCCCCCCTACTACCCCCAGATGCCCACGATGCAGTACATGCCCGGCCCGGGACCGTCTCCCCAGCCTGGATTCCAGCAGCCCTACACTCAGCCGCCTTACCCCCAGGCGCCCGCAGCCCAGCCGATGTCACGGAACCCCTCCGGCATGTCGACCAGTGTAGAGCGCCCCAACTCCAGCACCGGCCACCCCCAGCCGCCTGCGCCCGTGCAGGGATCGACACCGATCGTCCACAGCGCGACAGCCAAGCCGGCGGTCGTCTCGTCCGGCTCGTCGTTCGTCCTGCCAAAGAAGAAGGCCATTACCATCAAGAACCCCCAGGGCGAGGCGTTGGACCTGGCCAGCCTCAAGGCTCCCGCCTCGCCAGCGCCGAGCATAACGCAGTCCAAGACTCCGCCTGTTGTCGGCTCCTCCCCAACCCCGCCACCCCTCAAGCCCGGTACCCCTTCATCGCACGGGCACGGGCGGTCGGATAGCTCGGCCACATCCAAGACTGCTGAACAGCTCCGCAACGAGTTCAAGGAACAGGTGCGCAAGACAGCGGAGGCGCCATCGTCAGATGTTAAGGAACCTGCCGCCGCTGCTGAGGAAGCCACCGCGAAGCCCGCTGAGGAGCCGGCCGCCGAAGTTGTTGACGCAAAGTCGACCGAGGCCAAGGGTACACCCGAGGAGCCCAAGGCTAGAGACGTGACTACCGAAATCAAGGTCGAGCCCGCCACGCCTGCCACGCCTACTCCTGTCGCCACTCATTCGGCCGCCTCTGCGTCTGTACCTGCGCCTGCTGAGAAAGACGAGGCCAAGAGCACCGAGGAGACCAAGCCGGCGGATGTCAAGAATGACGAGAAGCCTGCTGAGGCCCCAAAGCCTGAGGAGGATGAGGAGGCTGCGATGGAGCGGATGATTCGCGAAATGGAGGAGGCTGATGCCGCCCGTGAGAAGCAAGAAGCTGAGTTCGCCGCAAAGAAGAAGGCCGCTACCGAGGCCCAAAAGAAGCAGGACGAGGAGAACCGTCTCAAGAATGCGGCTGACAACGACCGCAAGCTTCAGGAGCAGGAGCGCGAGATGGAGCGCCTCGAGGAGGAACGCGAGCGTAAGCGCAACGAAGCGGCCGCCAAGGGTGCCAAGTCGGTCGCCGAGGCTCTGGCTGAGGCTTCGTCCGATTCGACGCTCAAGCCTGCTGAGGAGAAGGAGAAGGAGGCGGCCACGCCCACGCCAGGGTCGGTGGCCGACAAGCTGGCCAGCCTGTCGATCCGGAGCAGCAGCCCATCGGCAGCGTCTGTCGCGCCTGGCCCCAAGTCGGGTGGATCGGAGAAGCTGCGGACCAAGCCAGCGGCTTTGAACCTGGCGCCGCTCAACACGAAGCCCGTGGAGCCGCCACAGCCCAGCGCGGCGCTGCAGTCGCTGAAGTCCGCCCGCTTCCTCGACGTCATCTCGCAGTCGGTATACCCTCCCGGCATCAACTCGCCCAACCCCGCGCTCAACCAGGCGGTGCAGCGCAAGGGCAAGAGCTTCAAGTACGACACCAGCTTCCTGCTCCAGTTCCAGAAGGTGTTTACGGAGCAACCTTCCATGGATTTCGGCCAGCAGGTGAAGAGTCTGATCGGCGACGGCGACCGCTCGGCGTCGGTGCGGACGCCTGCGTCGTCCGGACGGCAGGGTTCACGAGCCGGCGGGGCTGCAGGTGGTTTTGGCGGCGCCATGGGATCGTTTGGGGCGTCCGGCGGCGGCCCCGGCGGCTCGAAGCTGCCTCCAGGCACGACCTCGGCGCAGCGGTTCGAGATGTCGAACCGCCCTGGTGGTGCGATGGGCAGCATGGGCTCGTTCCCGCGCCCCTTCCCAGGGGCTGCGCAGATGACCCGGACGCCATCGTCGTCCAACATGGGCGGTCCCGGTGGCATGCCCAACTCTCCTCGGCAGGGCAGCAGGTCGACCCGCGGCGGCAGCAAGCGCGACTACACCAACGCCAAGAACGAGGCGCAGGCTGCTAAGAGCATGCCTCTCACCCAGGGTATGGAGCTCAAGCCCATCACAGTTTCGGCGACAGGCTGGAAGCCTAGCAGCGTTGGCAACCGTGGCGGCGCTGCTGCTGCTGCTGCTGCTGCTGCTGCCGGCGCCCAGTCTGGTCATATGGATCCGGAGATGGTGCAGCGCAAGGTCAAGGCGGCACTCAACAAGATGACGCCAGAGAAGTTCGACAAGATCGCGGACCAGATCCTCTCGATCGCTGCCCAGTCCAAGGACGAGCAAGATGGCCGCACGCTGCGGCAGGTCATCCAGCTCACGTTCGAGAAGGCAACGGACGAGGCCCACTGGGCATCCATGTACGCCAAATTCTGCAAACGCATGCTCGATACGATGAGCCCGGAAATTCGCGATGTCAGCATCCACGACAAGCATGGGCAGGTAGTCGGCGGCGGCGCGTTGTTCCGCAAGTACCTGCTCAACCGCTGCCAGGAAGACTTCGAGCGCGGCTGGAAGGTCGACCTCCCCGAGTCCAAGAAGGAGGAGAGCGAGGGTGAGAAGAAGCCGGCGCCGGGTGACGCCGAGATGCTCTCGGACGAGTACTACATTGCGGCTGCCGCGAAGCGGCGCGGACTTGGTCTCGTTCAGTTCATCGGCGAGCTGTACAAGCTGGGCATGCTGACGGAGCGCATCATGCACCAGTGCGTGCAGAAGCTGGTCGACTACCGCACCGTGCCCGATGAGCAAGAGATAGAGTCCCTGTGCAAGCTGCTCCGCACCATCGGCGGAAACCTCGATGTCAACACCGAGAAGACGCAGGGAAAGAACTTTATGGACGCCTACTTCCAGCGTATCCAGAAGACTTCGGAGCTGCCCGAGCTTCCTAGCCGTCTGAAGTTCATGCTCATGGACATCATTGACCTGCGCAAGGCCGGCTGGATCTCCAAGGAGGCCAACAAGGGCCCGAAGACGCTTGACGAGGTCCGAGCAGAGGTATGCCTCGATTTTCTTTCTCCCCCTTTCCTTCTCAACCGGCGATGCAGAGATGAGATGAGATTTATTACAATGTGCTGACCTCCCGTCTTCACGCACTCTATTCACAGGCCGAAGCCCAAGCCGCGCAGAAGGCGGCAGAGAACGCACGCAGCAACCAGCGCGGTCCGCCCGGAGGCAGGCCGCAACTGGGTGGTCGCGGCGGCGATGGTCGTGGCCTGTCCGGCTATGGCCAGCCTGCTGCCAACCAGAACCAGATCGGCATGGACGACCTGCGCCGACTCCAGCGTAGTGCGACGCGCACCACGTCGCAGAACGCCACTTTTGGCCCGAGCTCGATGTTTACCAGCCGTAGTAACAGCGGTCGTGCTCGGATAGGCGCTGGCGGCTCCTTCAACCGTGCTGGCGAGGACTCCAACGCCTCGTCTCGCACCGGCACCCCGCCAACACGGGAGTCCACCAATGCTTACAGGTCCGTAGTTTTGTTGTCTCTCTCCCTGTTCCTTCTTCGATTCTCACTTGCTCAACCAGCTGTCATGCTCGCCCCTTTCTTCTCAACTCTTGACTAACTCGGTTCTGCCTGCCTCCCTCCCATCAGCCTCCTCGCCAATATGGAGACGGAAAACCCGGCCTCGCCTCCCTCGACGGCCGCTTCACCCGCCCTCTCCAAGGCGGTTCCCGACACCTCGGCCGCCAAGGGGCGCGATTAGAAGAGACGCCGCTAACGCTTCTTTCCTCTCTTCCTTCCGTATTGACAAGGACGGCACCGCCATTCGCGCCGTGTCCTCCTGCATCGACCATCTGTGCATAGACGGGGCGGGTTTGCATTTACAGGGCTTCCAAAAAAGAAGACTGCTTTTCATCTTCTCTTTTTAGGTTTTTTTCTTCTTTTTTTATTATCTACACTTTCCTTTCCTTCTCTTAAGAATCTTTTCCGTGTGATACCTTTAGGGACCTTTCGACCACCTACCTACTTCCACCCTCCTCCCCACCATCCTCTTTTCTTAATAGACGGGCCCCCTCTCCGGCCAGAACGTCTATTTCTGCGTCTTCTTTTTTTCTTTCTCTGTTCTGTTCCCTCCTCGCCGGGGTGGGGGCCCAGCTTCAGTCCAGCCAGTCAGCTGGTCAACACATATCTCAGCCATCACTCTCATCGAGACCATCGGGTTTCCGTTCTTGTGTTTATTTATTTGAGCCC
>PYST01000035.1:130549-145464 GCA_003049485.1 Ophioceras dolichostomum | reverse complement strand
CCCCAACACTTTTTGCCCCCTCCCCTTGACAACAACGAAGCATAAAATTTCTTCACGTGTTTTTTTTTCACCCTTCGGTGCGCAAATGTTCCGGTCATTGGTTTTCCAAAAAAAGAAGAGCAGTGAAATGAAATAGTCTCTCTGCGTCGGGCTGTGGGTTGTCTGTATCTGTGCTTGTTCTTAGGTATTTTTCTTTGCTGCTTTTCTTGCACGTCTCTATTTTATCTCTATGCGCCTGTCTGCCTCCTAATACACTGGTTTACTTTTTATCTTCGTTGCGTCCGCCCTCGGGCGGTGGTTTCGTTTCCCCTCGTCTCTGCCCCATATTCATCCCCGAACAAGGGACCCAGACCAATCCCCTCTTCCCCCCCTTATTTTGGCCGCTCTTCTTTTTTCTCCCCTCCCAATGTCTTCGGTCATGCTACCGAGGCATTCTCTCTAGGCGGCATGGGAGAGAGACCAAAAAAGAGGCGTGGTGCACATAGACTGATAAAACCTGTGGGCAATTTGACCAAGGGACCGCATGCATGGACGTTTTCTTTCTCTTTTTCCCCCTTATCGGGCTTTCTACTCTTTCCTGTTTCTGCTTCTCTTTCGCCAAGTCCTGCTCGTCCGATGATTGAGAAGGGCTTGGCAATGAGAGTGAAAGCATCTCCCCTTGTTCTTCTTCCCTTCTCTTTCTCCCTTTTTTTCCCTTTTGCGAGACTTCCTCTGTACCATTTACACCGTCTTTTTTTCTTCTTTTTTCTGGCCCCTTCCTTGACTTTAGTTCATGTGGCTCATTCCTTTACTGCTGGCTGCTGGTTTGAGGGGGATGATGATAGTGAAGAAGGCATGGCGTTGGACGAGCTGCCTGGCGGGCTGCTAGGGAGACGCTTTTGTTGGAGTCGACCTGCAGATCCGGCCCTCGGAGGGCTGCTTCGCGAAACGGCGGGTATTGCCTTCGCGGGCTCTCCTTGTCGACTCCGCCTCGTTTGGATGGGGGTCTAGACTAGGTGGGCTGGTGACGAGGAGGCGGGCAGCTCTTGTTAGGGAGGTTGGGGAGGGACTATGAGGACGAATTCTGGACGCTCCGGCGGCCATTGTACCATAACATTACATTGATATAATTCCGCTAGAGACACCAGCCAGCAGCAGTAGAGAATCGACCCTCGAACTTGCATCACTCATTTTCTGTTTCTTTGGTAATTGTGAGTCTGGAGAGGAAGTAAACACCGTATCGTGTCCCTGGGCTCGCTGTTTCTTGAGATTCCTAGCTCCAGGACACAGCAGTCGACTGCCCATAGCCAGTTATCTGAGCCGTCCTTGGTGATTATTTTTAAGTGCTGGGCTGCATGTAAGTATTTTGTGAGAGAGCAACTCAAAAAGAGCCGGCAGTTTCACTTCTACTTCTAACTTTCTTTACGGCTCGATATTTTGACAACCCATGTCCCAATGGTTGGTCGTCTCTACCTCACTCCGGACGTCTCTTTCCTACAAACCACCACTGCACTATAAACTCTTCCGTGAATCAGACTAAAAGATGCGCTTCTCATCATATAAACAACAATAATGAGATCGGCCATCTGCTCTGCTCCTCGCACGCCGCCCTTCACTCTGGCGAACAAACACACCACGGACCTGCACGCCTTGATACGCATTTCGACTCAGTCAGCCAGAGAAGAAATAGACTGGGAATAGGAAATCCAAAACGACTAGCAGCCCTACGACTGACCGACTGCATCGCCCTACGATGCATACACAGTACGATGGACAATACATGGACATTACACAAAAGGATAGGCGGGATGGAGAGATATCATATCACACCGGATGTCCAGGACAACGGAAAATATGTGCTTAACGTTATCTCGCAGTTCGAACCCTTAACGCCTAAGAAACAGTAAAAGCAAAACATTGACAGGAAATCCCTATACTATCCATCCATCGGCTATGACAATTACGGCTTGAACGCAGCCATCCATAGGTACCCAAGCGGCTACTACCTAGGTACCTACCTATCCCACCCAGGCCAGGCACCAAACAGTCAGCCAGTCAGCCAGTCAGCCAGTGAGACAGTCATCCAAAAACGGCCATCCCTATCCTATCACATCCCATCCTATCCTATCTTGTGTACCACACCGTCCTCCTCCTCAACCAACGAAACGGCAACAACTCATACAGACACAGGGGCTACGAACCCCAGCTTCGCAAACAGATTATCCATAGCAACCCACTGCCTTCCGCACTTGTCAAGATACCGATCGACAACAGCCTTGACGGTGCCAAAACGCACGCGGTTATGCTCAGCAATAGCGAGCAGGTCGTCGGCGTTTTTATCTCCCGTCTTTTCCCCGTTCTTGGCCTCCTTGGCCTTGTCCTTAGCCCTGTCGACATCGAAAAGGCTGGCCAGGTACACGAGCTGGTTGTAGACGTCGCGCTCGCCGATCTCGTAGCGCATGCGGCCGGTGCAGTCGAGGGCCAGGCCGTTGGGGCCCAGGCAGCGGGTGCCGTAGACGCTCATCTGGCGCGTGCGGCTGCCGCACGAGGGGTCGTCGCACACGAGCCAGCCCTCGTAGTAGCGCGCGGCGGCCGTGCGGACGGTGCGCTCGACCTGCGCGACGACGGAGATGGGCGGGAGGGTGGCGCCGCAGGAGCCGCAGGCGATGCCGGATGCGGTCACCTTGTTGTTTTTCGTCGTCTGCTGCTCTGCCTTGTCCTTCTCCTTGTCCTTCTCCTTCTCCTGGTCGGCGGCAGCCGTCGTGGTGGTGTCCCCGCTGCTGGCGTCTCCGCTGGCGCCGCCGAGAGTACCCAGAAGCCCCTCGAACACGGCGACGGCCCCGCAGGCGCGGCATCGCAGTTCCAGGCGGGCGCAGTCGGCGAACCGCACCTCGTCCGGGATCTGCGACTCGAGCGGGTGGATGGTCAGGTCGGCCGGCCCGGCACCACCACCGGCGCCCTGGCCGGCGCCGCCCTGGCCGAGGTAGCGGCGGGCGTCGAGCCCCAGGTTCTCGGCCAGCTGGGAGGTCGACGTGCCGGCTATGTTGGCGCACAGACGCTCCACGGGCGGGAAGATCTGCTTGCCGATGTACCACTCGACGTCCGGGGCGAGGCCGGCGTCCTTGCGCAGCACGTCCGCCGGGGTGTAAGCGCGCTTCGCCACCGGCTGGTCGGCCGACTCCCCAGGCGCGCCCTTGGTGATGATGTACGACAGCACGTCGCCCTTGCGGACGGTGCGGCCCCTGGCCAGCTCGCGCAGTGCCACCTGGACCTGTGGCATCGAGTCGGCGTTGGGGTACTCGCGCGGGTTCTTGCCTAGCTGGGTGAAGATGATGTACTTCTGGGCCTGCACCTCGGCCGCGCGCATGGCCTTGGCCGTCTCGCGTAGGTAGGCGTGGATGCGGGCCACGGCCTCGTCCCCGTCGTCGCCCGACAGGATCTCGTTGAGCACGCGGCTTGAGACCTCCTTGGACAAGGCGCAGTACTCGCGGCGGCGCATGTCCAAGCCCTTGACCTCCAGCTTCTCGGTCCAGCGGCCGTCGACCTCGATCATGTTGACGGCCGCGTACTTCTTCTTGGCCTGCAGCAGGATGCGGCGGAAGACGTTGTCGATGTCGATCTCGAGCAGGCGGTAGCGCTCGTTGACGGCGCGCTTGAACTCGGTGCCGACCTTGAGCGCCGCCGCCACGCTGTCCACGTTCGCGTTGATCATGACCGAGTCGGTGTCGCCGTAGATGACCTGCAGCGACCGGCTCTCGGCCAGCTCCTTGGTGCTGCGCAGGATCTCGCGGCCCTTGAACGTCGTGAGCACCGCCAGCGGCCGTGCGTAGAACCGCGACTTGGTGTAGCCCAGGCAGCCGTACATGGAGTTGGCAGTCAGCTTGAGCGCGAGCTGCTTGATGTCCCATGTCGCCAGCTGCTCGGGCGTTGCGCTCTTGTCCTTCATCAGACTCTTGACCTGCCGGCGCCGGCTGACCAGCGTGGCGATCAGCCGCGGCAGAATGCCCTGCTCCAGCTCGGCCGGTGCAACGTCTGGGACCACGTCTTCTTCGTCTTCACCACCGCCCTCTTCGTCATTCCCAGTCTAAATTACATGATTGAATCGGGTTAGTTTAGTCTTAGCCAAGCGCGCCTTCTCCCTTCTCCCTTCCTTCTGGTTTTCTTCTGGTTTTTGGAAACACTTACAAGGCCTTTTCGCTCCACAGTCGTGAAGCAAATGTTGAACTCTTGGATGATAGAAGGGTACAGCGAGTTGAAGTCCATGACGAGGACGAACTTGTCGTACAGCCCCTTTTCGGGCTCGAAGACGAGACCGCCCTTGTACTTGTCCTTCTTCTTGGACGCTGCTGCGCCGCCGCCTCCGTTTTCTTCATCTTCCTCCTGGCCGCGCTGCTGCTGCTGCTGCTGCTGACCCCGCCCGGTCTTGAAGTTCTGCTTGTCCGGGCAGATGTACTTGTTCCGGTGGAACTCGTGCAGCAAGATGTACTCGTTGCGCTCGGCGCGTGTGCCTGTCAACGTACGGGCCCACGAGTTGCCGGCCAGGTTGGTCAAGACTTTGGTTAGGGGCAGGATCTGCACGCGGAGGGCCAGGGCGGCGATGAAGTACGTGTCAGCCTCCATGTGGGTCAGGAAGTCGACGAGGCCCTCCTTGGTGCCGGTCCATTTGAGCGCCGTCTCGTTGTCCACGTCTCGACGGAAGTTGTTCGGCTCCGGCAGGTACAGACTGCACATCTCGGTCAGGCCCCACGACTGGCACTTGAACATGACCGACTTTCCGGCGTCGTTGGCCAGGTCGCACAGCAGTCGCCCAGACATGACCTGCCGCTCTGCGAACACGTTGCCACCCGTCTTGCCCATGGCGCCGGGCCAAGCGGACCGCCGCAGCCGCCCGAGTCGGGAAAATTGGGGCACCTTGCGCTCGTGCAGCCGGCTCAGCAGCACGCTATAGTCGACGCCCTCCAGCTGGTGGCCCAGAATCACGTCCGGGTCGGCCAGGTCCACCTGGGCCAGGAAGAACGACAGCATCTCAGCTTCCTGCCGCGACGCCCTGACCAGCCCGCGGAACCGCCGCTTGTCGCGTGCCAGTGCCTCGAACCCGATCGGGAATGCGCCGCCGTTATGTGGCCGCACCACCGTGAACGTGCGGCTCGGCAGCTTCTCGGCCGGGTTTGTCTCGCTGAGTGACACCCCCTCGTATATCCGAGCGCTGATGGCCAGGATCTCCTGCCGGTTGGCGCTGGCGTTAAACGCCGTGCGTAGTGCCACGCTCATCAGCGTCATTGGCGGCGGCTCCAGCTCGCCCTCGCCCAGGCTAAGCACGGACACCATGTCCGGTTGATCAGTCTGCACTTCGAGCCGACAATGTGACGCGTTTTTGACCTTCTCGAAGTCGGCGTCCTTGATCCGCAGCCAGCACGGCCCCATGACGTTCTTCCACAGCACGAACTGCTCAAACAGGCCCGTGCCGGTGCCGAAGACGTGCGAATAGGTCTCGCCCTCGCCGGCGCTGGCCGTGTCGATCTGTGGCTTGGTGTAAGGGTACAGCAGCTTGAGGTACTGCGTCTCGCGCGGCACATCGCGCAGCTCGAACGCGTATTTGCGCGTGCACGCCTTCGCCTTGTACATGCCTACATTCATCTTGGTCATGATGGCGTCCACCTCGCTGTACACGTCCATCATGCCCACCTCGTCTCCTTGATCCTCCTCCTCGCCCCCTGACTTGCGGAACTGCCGTGGCAGGAAGTAAAGCTTGCGCAGGATGTTGTCGACTTTGACGAAGCAGCTCACATACGCCTTCGTCTTTTTGTTGAGCACTTTGCCGAAGAGGCACAGGCTGCCATTGACCTCGGTGTAGTCGGTCCAAAACATGTTGAGGCTGCCGTCCTCCTCGATCGCATCCTTGTAATCCATCTTGCCGACCGTCCGTCCCTCGGCCGGTGAGCTGTTAGCAACACTGAGCCCCTGGGTGATCCGGTTCCACGAAGAGGCGTCTACATCCGCCTCGGCTGTGGGGCCCTTTGGAGGGGACGAGCTGGCGGGGGATGGGTATGGGTCTGGCTTGACGAGCTTCTTCACTGGCCTGGATGCAGCCAGATTGACCGCAGAGGCCGTGATGGCACCCGCGTGTGAGACCTCCATCATGTCCTCGTCCTCGTCATCCTCACCGTCGCCCTTCTTGTCGCTCGAGCCGGCTTTGGGGAGGGCCGCCTTTCGTTCTGCTGCCTTGGCTGTTGGCGAAGACGGAGCCGGGTCGCTCATCGGCACATCATCTGCCATGTGAATGGGGCTGTCCCCTAGATCGCCAGGGAGGAAGCCGTCGTCATCCTCTTGTGAGCTGGCGTCAGCTGTCGGGGTCGGTGGCGCACGGTTGTCAACGACCTTTGCCTTCTTGGAGACTGGCTGCCTAGTGTCGGGCGCTGGGGACAAGGCCCGGGCTTTTCGGCGCTCGGCAGACCGCTCGGGCTTCTTGCTGCCCCTGACGGCCGGGACACGAATGTTTGAGTCCACTTCGCCTAGTAGGTCGGCTAGAAATTTGTCGTCCTCCTCCGTTTTTATCGCCTGGTGGCCGTAGCGAAAGGGTGTTAGCGCCCCTGAACCCCCGTAAGGCCCTCCCAACCAACCCGCTGGCTTGTTCAAGAAAGATCAGGATGACAGCAGGTCCAACTTACTTTTGGCTTCGACACTGCTTTTCCTACGGCTCCCTTGGAGAAGTACTCAGAAATATCCCTGTCGTTGGCGTCGCGCTTGGCCTGGTCCTCATCGCGGGTCCGTTTTCCTGTGGTGTGTTAGTAACCTCGAATGGTGGGAGGACGCCTCCTCTAACTATCCACGGAGCATGGAGAGGAAGCAGGCAGGCGCGGGCGGATTTGTTAGCAGACATACCGGACTTTCCAGACTTGCCAGTCTTCCTCCTTTCCAGCAGTTCATCCTCGCTGTCGGTCTCGTAGGCGAGCGCCCGATCCCACTCCTCGCGTCCGTCGTCGGCGTAGCCCTCGCCATTGTCGTCAACCACGAAGTCGTCCTGGTTGAGACGCTCGCGAACGATCTTCTTGTATCCGTCTTCATCTACCTCTTCGTATAGCGAGTCGACCTGTTCGACCTCGTACGAGTCGAAGGTCTTCTTGCCTGCCTCGCGAAGGGCCCTTAGTTCAGCGAACTTGGACCGCTTTCCCGCCGCTTTCGAGGCCATGATTGGGAGCTTGTAGGTGTGGAGGTATGAGGGCAGTTGCTGTTGTAAACTTGGAGGAAAGCCGCTGTTGAAGACGTTGATGCTAGGTGCTAGCCGTCCATCAACCCATCAACGGTCCTGCGCTAAGCAAAACAGCCAGTGCAGGGCAAGGGCACCATTTATGACAAGAATGAGTGAAACAAGGAAGTCAGGAAGCCCCTCACAGATGCAGAGCAGCAGTATATACCCTGCCTGCTTTCCGATGCTTTCAAAAATACTCAATGAGGCGAGGTGTCTGGAGGTTTGTTTTCTGCCGATGGTCATGATTTGGTTGCCCTCTCACTTCCAAATTGGACGCGTTCTAAGTGGTTTCGCACCTCCCGCGACGCGCGACACCTGACGCGAACCCCTGTCAATTGGATTTAGCGGCCCGGCCCCCACTTTCCACCCCTCCAGCGCCCTGTTCCACTTCGAATCCCTGAAGCCCGTGAGCCTGCTATCTTATCAACAGATGCGAAAAAAGTTTTGGTTGCATGTGGATAGAAGTATACCGGAAATCATCTTACGAATTTGCGACAGGCGCAACCAAGCCGACCTACTTAGTGATCCGCAACGAGGCCAGCTAAAGAAGATGACACCTCGAAGTGCACCCTGTCCTAACTGATAATGGCTCTCTGCAGTGCTTGCGCCCTCCGAGTCCATCTGTCGACCGTCCGGAGCTCTGCCGGCCGAGGAACTGGACTCGCCGGCTTTATCTCCGACCGAGGGCCTTTATCCGTCCGAGCATTCGCGACCGCGCCTGCACGTCGCCCCGGGACAGGGCGCTCTATAGCTTCGGCTGCTTCGACTGCTTTGGCTGTTCCAAATGCTTCCCTTGATAGCCCAGGCCAGACTCCAGGTTCGACCCAGCCCGACGCCGCTCTAGAGTGGGCAGTACGGAAGCAGCTCGCCCATCTCGCCAAGGACCCGTTCAAGGTTGCCCAACATGTGGAGGCCACTCTCCAACGGGGTAGTTTTGAGGAGGCCCTCATGATAACACGGATCGTTGGGAAACACCTTCAGGTCCCGGTGAGCTGGAATCACCTCATCGAATATTTGATGAAGAAGCAACGGTTGAACGCCGCCATCAAGCTTTTCAACGAAGTACGCAGTCCCCTCTTTCTGTTAGTCCTTTCCGTTCTAATGCTCGCCAAACTCTAACCGACGTTATTTTATTCTTGCTGCAGATGAAGAAGAGGGGCCAGTTGCCCACGGCGCAAACGTACACAACTATATTTGAAGGCTGCGCAGCATCACGACACGGTCAGCTGGGGCTCTCGGAGGCCGTGAGGATCTATCATTCCATGCTCCACTCTCAGAGAACCAAGCCAAACATTATCCACATGAATGCCGTGCTTAAAGTCGCCTCGCGGCTTGGAGACCTCGACACGCTCTTCAGCATCCTCAACACAGCAGAAGGCCAACTGAAGCCTGATGCTCACTCCTATACCACCATCATCAATGCGCTCCGCGTGAAGGAGGCGCCTTGGCATCGTACCTCCGATAATGCGGAGCTGGGCAAAGCCGAGGCGAATGCTGCGTATAAGGAGCAGATCGAAGTCTCAATCAGGCGAGCCAAAGAAGTATGGATCGAGGTTGTCGAGAAGTGGAGGAAGGCCCAGATCGTGCTCGACGGGCACCTTGTGTGCGCTATGGGACGCGTGCTCCTCACGGGCGACATCAAGGCCAATGATGAAGTCCTCTCTCTCGTCGAGCAGACGATGGGCATCCCACGGCTTGGCGGTAGCAGCGAAGCCTCTGCCGAGCCAGAAGCCTCCTCAGGAAGGTCCGCCATGGAAGAATCCGGCAATCCCACCACCGCACTTGCGCCTCCGACTGCTCTGGCACTTTACGGATGCTCACCGGGCCTGTCGGTGTTAGCCAAGTCCGACAACAATGTCTTGTCCTTGGTGCTGGCCGCGCTGGGCGCCACGAGGCGCACAAGCCTCGCTTCCAGGTACTGGGACTTAATGGTCGGAGAACACGGCGTCGTGCCAGACAGCGAGAACTGGTTCCGACTCCTCAACACCCTACGAATTGGCAAAGCAAGCACAAAAGCGGCCACCTATCTGGAGCAAATGCCTGAGCAGTTCGTCAGACCGTCCACCGTGCAGATGGTGATGGCGATCTGCGTCAGTGACAACCTCAACAAGCAGGCCTTCGAGAACGCAGACAAGGTGCTCGACGTGATGGCCCGTGCGCTTCCAAAACCCGACCCGAGGACGTTGCGGTTATACCTCCAGGCGGCGAGGGGACACCAGGGTCTGCTTCGGGCCACCTTGGCCGAGACGAACTCAGACACCAAGGCAGCCGGCGCAGCACTGGGCAAACAAATCGTCCATGCCCTGAGAAGAACGTGGAGACCGATAAGAGAGGCAACGAACGACTTCCGCAAGACCATCACCTCGGAGGAAGAAAGAGCCGAGGTGGCAGAGCTCGTGGCCACTACATCTCGGATGGTTGCCGCCATCGACGCTGTTAGGGACCCATCTATGCTGGGAGATGCGACTCCCGAGGAGCTGGTACGCCGCCGCGCCACGATGAGCCGATATCTCACCGAAAACACCGATGCCAGTACAGGGCGAGCTATCGTCCCGGGGAACAAGGGGAAAGCGCGCAACTTCAAATTCGAGCCTGAGGGACCGACAAGGCCTAGGTTCGGGGAGCGCTCGATGGCTCGCCCAGTTCGCCGCCCAGTTCGCCCAGTGCCACGAACCGGGAGCTCGATGGCCACGCTCGCACGAAGAGAGTTGGAGATCGATTAAACCAAATTGATTTTGTACATCAGACACAATAATACCCATGCCACGTCAAACATATTTTCCTTTTGAGTTATCAGCATATAGAAAGACGCCCAAATGTACAAAATAGCTCTGGCCGGCTGGTCAGTGTATTGTTCTTCCTTATCCCGTTGTTCCAATGTCTTCAGCTGTGCCGCTAAACCTCTCGCCCGACTGGAGAGCCCCACATCATTCCGCATCCGGTTAGCATAGTCAACTGTCGCTACATTGCAAGCCCAGAATGAACACGCTTTGGAAGTGAGAATCTCAATTTGGACGCGTTCTTGTTCCGCATTCCAACCAACATACTCCGTAATTCTGATCTTGTTCAGAACGACTACTGCGAATCGTCGCCGAGGACATAATACCTTATTCCCTCACAGGCAAATCCTCCTACCTACCTCTGAACTTCCTTTCTTCGTTTTTATTGCCGTCTTGGCCGATCATCTGTCTGGGCGCTTCCCAATCTTTTCCACCTTGACTCCCTCCGTCGTAGCTTTTCCGAGTCGGCCCGTCTGGGGAAGGCTTTGCGACAATGGCGAAGCGACACGCTACGGAATTTGAAAAGATCATCCACGCCGGTACGGAAACGACGAGAACCTTGCTTTAACGAACCGAAATCGCGGAATTAAAAGCTGCGATCGGAAAACGGCATCGACTGACTGACTGACTGACATTCTTTGCTCAGACCGGCAGCGCAAGGAGAGCCAAGCTCTCGCTGCAAAAATCTTCAAGCGCGAGTCCGTTTCCGACCGGCGATCCAGCGCTCCTGCCAATGGCTTGGGAACATCCGGAGGAAGCCTGGCGGCCCGCGCCGGTGTGAAGAAGGTTCGCTTCTTGCATACCCCACTCATTGCGTCCCGAAGACAAAGGCCTTCGAACTAACCCATCTTTCTAGCAACGCGCCTCGTTGGGAGGTCGCCAGGCCGGCGCTGGCAACATTGACGGCGCCTGGACTCATGATCTGCACAACTCCGCCCTGGGCGCCGGCTCACTCGCGAGCCGCATCACCAAGCCCGGCGCCGCGAAGCCCCCCGCCGCTAAGGCTATTGCCGTCCCCAATGGGCCGAAGCGCCTACAACAGAAACAGCCTCAACGACGTGCAGCGAGCCTCGCCACGGCCCTCATGCGCGACCAACTCAAGGCGCCGATGGAGCGACAGGCCAACGTCACCAACAGCACCGACCAGGGCATCTCGATCCGTGGCTTGGCGGGTCCGCCCGTGGTAATGGCGCAAAACTTTGCGCCGGGCACCACGGCAGCCGATATCGAGAGTGCGGTCACGCCTGTGGGCGGCATTGTGACCAGCTGCCGTCTGCTCAAGACGAACCCGATTATCATAGCGGAGATCGTGTTCGAGGACCCCAACGGTGCCCAGCGCGTCATCGACACCTTCAACAACCAGACGGCCGACGGGCGCCTCCTCCATGTCTACTACAAGGTCGGAGGCGTGTCCTCCCTGGCACCTCCCCCAGCCACCACCAAAGTAGCGACGCGTTCCGGCGGCGCCAACGGAAACGCCAACGGCAACGTCATTGACGGCTCGTACGGCTTTGGCGACGACAGCGGCATGGACGTGGACCCTCACGAGGGCGGGGCGTTGTACAGCGACTCCCTTCTTCCGAACCAGAATAACTCCAACGGCAACAACTCACAACGTGCTGGCGGTGGGCAGCGCGGCCGCGGCCGTGGACGTGGTAGGAACGCGGCGGGTCGCTAGGAGCAACCTGAGCTTGCCGGCCACGGACTCCACCCCCGCGGCTTGGACCTCACCCATGACGAATACCAGAACGGCAGCCAGGGCAGCAACCGGGGCGACAATAGGCGGGGCAGCCGTGGTGATAGAGACCTGTTCTTCCCATCTCCCGACTCTCACGGTCAAGAGGAGTGGCTCACGACTGAGCAGCCGGGGACGACGACCCACGATCGCAGCAGCTTCAGCCCTGGAGTTGCCAGGCCTTTTGGTGCACTGGATGCTGCTTCTTCCGCCGTCGGCAGCTCCGGCCGTCGCAGCTACGAGCCGAGTGCGACGTCGACGTCACCGATGCCCGCTTTGAACGCCACGGCCGCACAGCCTGCCGACTATCACCAACCCCAACCCCGCTATGTCAATTCCCGCTGGCGCAGGACGACGCACTTCTCCCCCCAGCGCCACGGCGGCGGACACGCCACAGCTGACACGTACCGGAATCAATGGGAGCACAACGACTGCTATCGGCCGAGCTATTACCGCTAGCTAGGTAGCTACCTAGGTAGACTTGCCCAGACTGGAGCTGTGCCAGCAGACTCTCTGTTAGCCACCTAATGAGGGTGAAAGTGAAATCGCACACCTTGCTATTAATTCATCTCCCTTTTTTTCATCACTCCCGCACTCATTCGCGACGGATGCATGCCATCTTCTTCCCGGTCTATAAAGCGGCTGTCTGAGCGCGAGCGAAACCCGCTGTGTTGATGTGACTCTCGAGGGAGCAGATGAGTACGCACGTACCTAGGCTAGGTAGAAGCGAGTCTTCGTTCTTTGGGGGGATTTCTCTCAAATGGAAACTACCGTATGATTACATCCGAGTGAAAATTGTGATGATCTACTCATTCCCACTCATATATCGGTGTTGGTGGACCTTTAGTAGGGCCACGCATAAGGAGCACTATAGCGAGTGAGCAAAGGTGTCCCGTGCACATTGTGCACGGAGTTCAAGTTGCCCTCCCAAGACACGACGAGGCTGTAATGGGCGCGAGAAGAAGTCCTCCTTCAAATACACGCTCTTATTGTATCACTTTGGAGACGAGACGGATTTACAGGAAAAATAAACTGCATGATGAAAGCAGAAAGCCCATGGAGGAAGAAAAAAAAAAGGGTGGCAAGAGGAGAGAGGGAGCGACCCTCTCTTCCCGTGCCGAAAAAAAATGAAGCCAACCAGTGTCGCCCGTGACTGAACCCAGAAGGAAAAGGAAGAACTCTGCTATGAAATCACAAACCACCGACGTGGATGCCACCCCACGACCGCCACCGCCCACACCATCATCCATCCCAATTTGCGTGAAGGGTGAAGGTGTGTGGAGCGACGGCGTTGGCAGCCATCCAACTCATACAAACCCCCACACTTTCCCCGCCCTCAGTCTTGTCTGTCTCTCTACCCTCCTTGTAGTATGCTAGCCCTGATGCCGTTGTCCCTTCCTACAACCGCCACAACATCCGCCAGGGAGGGGCGGCTGGCATCCCGTCGTCTTCAAGTCCCGATCTTCTAAATTCGGGCCCTCCTCCCCAGCCTCAGAAGAGCAATCAATGGCTAGCGAAGAAAGGATCAGAGCCGCACGTCAGTGTCTTGCTCGGTCTCTCGGTCTACTTCAGGCTAACCAAGCAAAGCCACCAGGGGCTTATGGCCGTCGTTGCTCCTAACCAACTTCAACAACAAACGAGAAGGGTGAACAAAGAAACAAAGACAACTGTTGGGCGCGGGCCTTCCTCCCCACCCAGATACTCCCGCCTCATACCCTGGCGCCGGGTTCTTGCTCGGGTTGAGAAGGTCGAAGGAGCTTCCAGCCTGTTTTTGCTCTCCTTATACTCTCGTGGCGAGGTGTGGATGCAGATGAAGGGTGGCGAAGTGCGTGGTCCCCAGTGTCTCAAATCATCATCGCAACCATGGTGTGACGGAGTTTGGACAGTGGGTGGGAGCGAGCAGGGAGAAAAGAGCATCGCTACGGGATTGCTGACTGCAGGAAACCCAACGCCAAGCGACAAATAGATGCAGTTGCCGACGAGTGGACAAGCAGAAACGGACACCTCTCCTATGTGCATTCTGTGTAGGTAGCTCTGTGTAGTTCTGCGCAGTTCTGTGTAGATCTCGTGGCGGGGGTTTTTTTGGCTTTTTTTTGTGTCACATCCTCATTCAATGCCAGGAGCCCTGGCCGCCGCCACCCATGAAGCCTTCTTCCAACGTTCGTTCCTCGAGGTTGCGGATGAAGTCCCGGTTGCTCCCACGGCCGCCCTGCTGTGCGCGGCTTCCACGTCTTCCGGGACCCATGCGTCCGGAGGTCTGCTGGTCCATGAGGACGGAGCCATCCGCGGGCGGCGGATAGTATGCCGGGCTAGGCTGTAGCCGGATGGGCTGGGTCGGGTCCAGGTGGCTGGCCACGCGTTGGATGGCGGCCGGGATGCCGCTTTGCTGCTGCTCCATGGTCGAAGCGCGTTGCCGAGACCGTGCAGCCTGTTGCGCATATGCCATGCTCGACTGATGGCCCTGCTGCTGCTGCGGCGGCGGCGGCTGCTGCTGTGGTAGTGGCTGCACACCGCCGTAGTTAGCTGGCGGCATCTGCGCCGGCTGCTGCGACATGCCCATCTGCCCATATGCACCTGGGCCGGCCGCATACGGCGGCGGCGGTCCAGCATGGCCCACAGCATGGCCGCCGGTATGGCTGCTGGCGTGGCCTGCCTGCGGCTGCTGTCCCGGGTGTGCCACGTGCCCTGCATGGCTGCTGCCGCTACCGCTGCTGCCACCACCGCTGCCGCCGGGCGAGTACATAGCGGCTGAGTTGGTCGCGTATATTGGCGGCTGGCTGGCTGCGCTGGTGTGAGCTTGCGGTTGCTGGTAGTGCCCCGCAGTCAGGGAGGCGTAGGCCCCCTGTGCGGCCGAGTTGGCCTGCGCCTGCGCAGCCTGGGCTCTTTGCTTGCTCAGAGCCTCCGCCTGCTGCTGCTGCTGCGTTCCAGGCGCGGGCGACCTATTGAGCGAACTTGACTTGAGGTTCATCGGCGGCACGAACGGCCCCGTGTACTTCTGTTGGGTAATGAATGGGTGGAGCTTGGCTTGCTGGGGTGACCACCTCTCCAGCGGGTTGATCGTCAACAGCCCTCTGACGAAATCGATGAAAGCGATCCGGTTGTTCATCTCTGGAGCAGGGTAGTAGTCGTTAGCAGATCAACACACTGGAACCAAAAAAAAAGGGGGGGGGGG
>PYST01000035.1:81184-130514 GCA_003049485.1 Ophioceras dolichostomum | reverse complement strand
AGGGGGGGGGGGGGGGGGGGAACAGAGTATGTCATCTGGGCAGCATGGTGTAGATGTGCACCACAGCTGCACTGTAGAGAGTGAGATAGTGAGGAGAAAGCGGCTTACCTCGGTCGATCTCGCTCTGCTTCATGTTCTTCCTGGGCATCGAATAGGTCTTGATGATCTCCGGCAGGGTGCTGGCCGAGAAGTACTTCTTGCTCGGCTGTTCCTTGGAGCTGTGCTCCCTCGAGTACTGCTCCATGCTCTTCAGGTGGTAGGTGCGCCGCCCAAACTCGTCCTGGCGCTTCTCGAAGAACTCGCCCGCCTGCTTGCCCATCTCGATCATCCAGTTGGGTGGGTTTCCGAGCATCTCGACGATTCTAGCGACCTGGTTGTACTCGGACGATCCTGGGAAGAGGGGGAGGCCAAGGAACAGCTCGACCACAATGCAGCCCAGCGACCACATGTCGATGGCCGACGAGTAGGGCAGCCCCAGCAGCACTTCGGGCGACCGGTAGAACCGGGACTGGATGTATGTGTACACCGTCTGTCGTTCGTCACAGGCCGACCCGAAGTCGATAATCTTGATGATGGGGCTCTCCAAGTTCTTGAGCAGGATATTTTCGGGCTTCAGGTCGCAGTGGATCAGTCGCGCCTTGTTTAGCAGCGCAAGCCCGTTGAGCAATTGCTGCGCGAAAACCCGCACCAGCGTTGTGCTGAGGCCCCTGAACTGGTTCTGCTTAATAAGCTCGTACAAGTTCACGCTCAGCAGCTCGAACACCAGGCAGAGGTGCTGTCGGTGGATGAAGGTGTCCTTCAGCCGGAGCAGGTGGTGGTCGTCATTCTTGTCGAGCTTCGTGTTGAGCTGTGACGAGGAGGAGGTTGGGTGGGACGCCGTCAGTCAGCTTGATTCTCCACCTAGTTTACCTCCCCGAGGTGCGAACGACCTGCTTCAAGGGGGAGGGTGGATGCCTGGCGAAAACATACCAGATCAAGAACTGAAACCTCCATCATAGACTGGTTGAAGTACGCCGTGCGGTTTTTGATGACCTTGACCGCAACGACCTCCTGGGTCTTCAGATTCTGGCATTTGACGACCTGGCCAAAAGTGCCTTGGCCGAGCACGTCGAGGATGAGATACCGGTTTCTGGCACGTGAGGGGTTATCGAGACATGTAAGCATATGTATCAGATGTCGGGAAAAGGCAGTCACCAGCCAGTCGACTTACTTGTGGCCAGCCTCCTCTGAGCCAAGGATGTCGTTCACATATAGGATATAGTCACTGTCTTCATTGTCGAAACCGTCGTTCTTGACACCCTTGCTGGGCTTCGTCAAGACTCGGCGAGGATTGCGTGAAGATTCATATTTGAAGCTTGGATTGCAGATCCTGTAGGTGGCCGGGAGGTGGACCGTCAAGGCTTGCAACGGCTATAGAGGCAAATTTTGTTAGTCAATGTTTAACGCGCCAGGGCACGACAGTCAGTCAATATTTCAGGAGGGGTTAGCGGGAGAGGTGGGGTTCTATATAGAGCAAGCGCAGATGCAGGCGCGGGCTCAGCCGCGGACTCCGTCTCAGTCTCGATCGAAAGACATACACTGATGAACCCGCCCTCGGGGTTAGCCCTACGGAAGGCTGGCTGCGTGTTGACCTTCGGCCGTAGGTCTGCCACCGCTCTCAGCTTCTTAAGCTCCGGCACGGGGCCGCGGTTGACAGGAACAGCGAGGGCCGCAGGCTGGGCCACGCCGCGCCTCGGGGACTTGGGGTCACCACCGGGAGAAAATGGTCCGTCGATCGGAGTGCCTGCGGACAGCGGATAGCCATCGAAGGGTCCCAGGTGCGGCAAAATTGGAGGCAGCTGGTGAGTCTGCCCTGGGGCCTGGGAGAGCCCCGGCTGAGGCAGAGACTGCGACGGCTGGCGGCTCGGGTAGTAGGGGCTCTGTGGCGCGTACGGGCTCTGCATGGCGGCACCGTAGTCGGACGATCGAGTGGGCGACTGCCTCTGCGGCGGCTGGTGCGAGAACTGGGCGCCGGCCGAGTTTTTGGGGGCGTAGGGCGAATAGGGAGATGTCGGCGAGAGCACCTCCATCGGCGAGTAGCGTTGGGCGGCTGCGGAAGGCTCCTGAGGGGAATGTAGAGTCCCGGGCCGCAAACCACTCCCGCTGCCAACACCGCCGACGCCGCCGTTACCACTGCTCAGGTGGTGCTGGTGGTGCGGCCGCATCGGGTACTTGATGCCCGCGTACGAGTCGTGCGCGTCGGCCATCGAGATGTCGCCGTTGCCGTCGCGGAGTTGCGGCGTCGTGATTGGGGACGTGGCCGAGTTGGGGTTTGGAGACTGGTGGAGCTGCGGCTGTTGTGGTTGCTGTTGTTGCTGCTGGTGGTGCTGGTAGTGCTGCTCGTACTTGAAGCCGCCGGGCGCTTGCTGTTGTTGTTGTTGTTGCTGCTGCTGCTGCTGCTGTCGTTGTTGTTGTTGTTGTTGTTGCGCAGGGCTCTGTTGTGATTGAAGATTGTTAAAGTCCCGCGACACCTGGCTCTGGCCGCTGCCGTTGTATCGTCGAGATGCGCCAGATGGATCCGAATAGGGTTGCCATTGATCCATGGCTGGGCGGCTGGCTGGATGGCTGCCACGCTCGACAAAATGAAGCAGGCTTCAGTTTGCAGTGTGACGGTAGGAGGAGGTGGTCTCCCTAGACGCAACTGAAGTGTGCTTCTGCAGGAGAAGTGGAAGGGCGGGTAAAAAAGCAGCAGGTCTGGTTCTGGTCTGGTCTGACGCGGTACGCACAGTACTCATGTACAGCGGGCGCCAGCCAATGTTCGTACCAGCCTGAGAGCAACAGCGTGTGGTGCGATGGTGCGGAACACTCAGGTTTGACTCGGCAGCGATTGCCAGGCTTCAATGAACATCACTACACAGTACAGTATTTAATGTGCAGACTCACTGGCACCCAGCACCCGTACCAATTACAGCCCACCCCAGCCCAGCTACAGATGTCTTGCATCTCTCAATTACCTCAACGTCGCCTCCATCGATCAGTCGAGTTCACCAGTCCGTGTGCCTAAAGTTTTGACTGCCTGGTACCCTTCCTCCTCCCCTCTTCCCAGTCACAGCCTGACCCCAGCACCGCAATCCTTACTGTGATTGATACCCAACCCAGTGAATGGGGACAGGCCTGTCAATTTCTGATCGGTACCTAATTGACCCCGCCATGGAACTTGGGGTTTTTCATATCATTATTCGCATCGGGGCATTCATGTTTTCCAGTCATTATTATTCGATTTTCTTCACGAGAGAAACAAGAAAGAAAGAGAGAAAGGAACCTTTCTCAAGTTATTATCTCCATGACGGTTGATATTCCATGCGGAATACTGTAGTGGCGGACGATAATTGCCGCCGACGGAGGTCGGGTGTGACCATGGGCTGGACTCGAGCTTCGACCCAGCTCAAGCTGAAAGCAACCGTCGAGCACATCATGGCACTCGGACAACCTGGAACTGAAAACAATGCAATACTTTCAGGGTTTGAAAACAACGGAGATCGGGCAGGCACAGTTTATACACTGTATTCTGGACCAAATTGTGATCTGGACGATAAACAAACGCTTGACAGTTCATGCTGTCGTTTTTTTTTTGGAGCCTCAATAAAAGAGCCAGCCATTTTTTGTAGCGTCATTCAGTCGAGCTCGTTTTGCCAGCAGCTCGTACAAACAGGCTTTGGAGTCGCACTCTCAGTTCGTTGGCTTGTTGCGGTCCGAGTGACATCTTTCCAGGGTGACGCCCAACGAAAATTCCAGCCTTCTTTTGCTACTCTTTTTTAGCGCTCGCTCCCCCACCACCCACTCCCTTCATCACATTGACTCATTGGAATGGGTTCCCCTCACCATAATAATGGAGGGTCGGCGGAACCAACAACGCCCACGGCTTTCTGGGCACTCCGTGGCTCGTCCCTCCTCGCCTTTAACTTTCTGTCATTGCCTCAAATGGGCAGTGCCTACCTGCACCTCCCTACCTCTCTCTTTAGGTAAGTTCTGGTAGGTGGTAAGCCTCTCTGTCAAGAGGCTAAACCCTCGCGCACATAAATCGCCGTCGGTCTCTTGGACCTGTTTGCTTGGATTGCCATCCCCCGTGGTGATCGACAGCAAGTCAACCGTGGCACACGTCCTACCGGGAGACACAGCAACGTGAGGTGTTTGCACACTTCCGCTGGGGCCCCGGCTCTCAGGGTCAAAATGGTTCCAGACCCTCCTTCTCGACTTATAAGGAGGAAGAAGGATCAAGGAATGGCAGGGACTTGGGGATGAGAGAAAAGGGATCAAGAAACCTTGTGATGAGGGTGTCCTCCTTGCATCTTTCAGTTTGCAGTCTTAAGTCTCAAAAGTGGCACCAACACCACCAGCAGCCCGCCGTATCGTTCCCGCCCAGCCGTCAATGGGCATTCTCCTGGCATATGACAACATGGACACGAGGACCCAACCCATTTGGCCGGATCCGAGAGCCTGCTGAGCACCGACGGCCGTCCTTGTTTGTTTTGCACCCCCTCCAAAAGCAGAAGTGGCAGAAACCGTCGTAGAAGAAGGGGAAACAAGTAGGAGAGGGAGTAGAGCTGACGGAAGATCGCGAGAAAATAAGTATCAAGAGAGACCATAGACCCAATACGCCCAGGCCAGACACAAAGATTTGACGCTTGTCGTCGTCAAAAGCAGAATCTGAAATCAGATATTAGGACAGGGGTAGTGTAGCGAGATTCGTAATTCATCAGTGAAGGAGAGCAGAAAAAAACATGTTCCACACTAAGCTCGGGGTGGTATCCAGCGAAGGGAAAACAAATCGATGAGAACTTTTCCCTAAGTCAGGGGACGACGACGATGCCTGCAGACTACAGAAGCCCAAAACTCAAGCAGATTGTAAATGCCTCGCAAGCTCACCAGCAAAAAGCAAATGGGCAGGGGAAACGAAAGAACACGACGAGAGGCAGCCCCAGTCATCAGGAGAGAAGAACAACACAGGGCGTCAAATTAAGAAAGAGCCATTCCATCCGTTTTGGTCCACCAAAACCGTCGACTGGGAGAGTAGTGAAGAAGCTCAAAAGCAAATCAGGGAATGGCGCGTGCATCTGCGTAGGACCTTAAAAAAAGGAGATGAAGAAGGAAAACAAGAAGAAAAAAAAAGGGTGACAAGATAAAACAAAGCAAGCAGAGAGGGGAGGTGGATAGAAGAGGCGCAAAGCATATCAGCGGCGTGCAACTGATTTAACAGAGAGAGTCCACTCGGCCATCACGCCATTTGTTCTTTTGGTCTGATTCGAAAGCAAGGCCCTCCAAGAAAAAAAAACATTCTCCCCCACAGATCATGGACCGCTCCAAGAAAAAAAGAAAAAAAGTCGTTTCTCAACCATAAGTTGAGAGAGCCCCAAGCGAGAATAACACCGCGCATGCGGTTGGGGGCCGACGGCGAGCGTCCCCGACTTACCCCTGATAACCGGAGTAGCCGCCGTTGTTAAAGTTCTGGCCACCGGCAGGCGGGGTCCACTGCTGCGAGTTCTGAGCCTGCTGGCCGCGACCATATCCGCCGGCGCTCTGTGGGCTCTGATACTGCATCTGCTGCTGCTGGTAGCCGGCAGGAGACTGAGCCTGGCCAGGGTTGAAGTTACCCTGCTGACCACTGAACTGGCCTGGAGAAGGGGCAACACGAGCCGCGTTAGCATTAGACCATGAGAGGAGCAGGGGTGGCGTTTTGCACCAAGAACGGGGGGAGAAAGTGGGCGAGGCTACGTTTCTTACCACCGTACTGCGGGAAGTACGTCGAGGGCGTGCCAGGGTAGCCGGGTCCGTGGGCGCTCGAAGGGCTGAATGACTGCTGGTTCGAATCGAAGCCGCCCTGCTGCGAGTTGGGGGTGCTCTTGTCCTTGCCCCACTAGAGGTGTTCACCTTGTCAGCGGGGCGTGAAAACAAACGGAGATATATATCATTGGTTTGCGGCTGTTCGCTCAAACTTACACTGCACTTCAGCGGCCGTCCATTCACATTGTAACCGTTGAGGTTGCAGATCGCTGACGCCGCGTTCTCATGGGTGTCCATCTTGATGAAGGCAAAACCTCTGTCGGCCTGGAACCGGGACTCCACCACATAGCCGAAGTTCTGGAACAAGGGAACAAGATCGTTCTGCGTCGTGTACGGCGTGAGGTTGCCAACGTAGCAGGTCGTCTGGTACGGAGGCGTCTGGTTCAGTACCATCTCATAGCTCTGCATTCCGTGGGTCGGGAAGTTGTGGTGGCCGTAAGGAGTCGTGGGGGTCATGCCCATGGACTGCATCGCCTGCTGCTGAGCAATAGAAGGTTGTCCCTTCTGGTTCGCCCAGTTGCAGCGGATTGCACGGGAGCCGAGCCACTCGCCGTCCATTGAGCTCAGCGCCTTCTCCGCGTCCGCACGTTCGCGGAAGGCGACGAACCCATACCCACGGGAGCGACCGGTTTTCATGTCCCACATCACGCGGGCTTCAGACACGACACCGAAGGTTGAGAATGCCTGGGTAAGGACTTCATCGTTGACTTCGTTGGACAGGTCTCCGACGAAAATGTGGAAGTGGTTCGTGGTGTCCTCCTTGGAGTTGGAGTTGGACTGGTAAGCCCAGTTGACCCGGATTTCCTGTACGCTACCAGTCAGCAAGCCATTGACAGTTGAGTACCCAACTCAACATGATAGAAGTATGGAACGTAAGGTGCCACTAGAAAGGAGCCCGTACCGACTGATGGACCCTCCGGCCGTTCAAGGTCTGCATGGCCCGGTCAGCCGCACCAGGATCGTCGTACTCCACGAAGCCGTAGTTGAATCCCTTGGCCTAAATTGGTGACGGTGCACAAAACCAGTTAGTAATTTGATGTGATATGCGCTGATATATGGCCAAACCTGGCTGGTTGGGTAGAAGGCCAACAAGGAGAAGCAAAAGGTTTTGGCATGGCAACAATCCCGGCGCGTAATTCTACTAACATTCTTGTCGGGGATAATCTTGACGTTCTGAACGTGACCGGTGGTCTCGAAGATCTGGCGAAGCACGTCTTCGGTGACGCGCGTGTCCAGGCCACCGACATAGAGGGCACGCTTATTGGGCTCCGGGGCAGTGCGCCTGCCACCGAAAGGGCCGCCGCTCCCAGGCGAGATGATACCGCTCTTGTCGCCACCACCCATCGGGGAAGTAATAGCGGTCGGGATCGGGTTGTTGTTCTGCGGAATGTGCAGCGGGGGCGGCGGGAGGTGGCCGGGGTTCGACTGGCCGTTCTGGCCGCCGTCGTAGCCCGGCGCGCCGGCACCAGACTGAGGGGCAACAGGGGCAACGTTCTCAGCCATCGCGACGATGGTATACCGACAGTATCAGAGGGCTGAAAGAAAACAGAACGAATCGACAGAGTAGAACGGGCGCAACTCAGTTGGGCCGAGAGCGCGAGGAGAAGAAACGAGATAGAATTGGGGCTGAAAGAAAAATAAGAGAAAATAAGGTGCCGAAGCGCCGTACGAAGTTGTGGGTGTCGGTGAAAAGAAGAAGTATAAGAACTCTGTTTCTTTGTCACAGCCGGCACCTGCCAAAGGAGAAATATGACGGTAAAAGATCTTGTGCCGTAGCCGTAGAGACGCCAAGCACGAGAGAAAATTCAACCGAAGAGAAGCGTGTTAACCTCCAAACGGACAGACTTGAGGGCTGGGCGGCGGGGACGAGGCCGTCGAGAGGACGCTGTCCAGGGACGATGAATCGACGTATCGCTAGTGTGGGAAGGAGGTGGTATGAAGCTCTCCCCGCACACGAAGGGGAGAATGGAGAGCAGTAAGAGGGGGGAGAAGAAGAAAAACGACTCTAGTGGGGGAACAGTAGAGACGGGTTCAGATCAGATATGAGAGATGGCACGCGGCTGAAATAGAAAAGAAAATAAGTGACGGGCAGGGAAAGCCGCGCTTCGCTACGTGATTGATGGGGGTGGATGCTGTGGCGGCGGCGGATTATTACGTCGGAACCAGAGCTGGGGGTGTTTGGGGGAGACGTGACGAGACAGACGAGATAGATAGACGACGGCGACCAAATGATAAGGGAATGCAAGAGCAGAAACGACAAATAGAGGGAAAGGAAAAAGGGTCGTAAAAGGAGCAATCCCCCAGAAATCTTCACAGCGGCAGCCGATCGGATAGGACGTCGTTTTCCCTTGATGAGGTAAAGGAGAGGAAGGAGGAAAAAAAGGCAAAAAAAAAGGGAAGCGAAAGGAAGGAAGAGGAGGGCAGCTATCCACGGTGGGAGGGGTGGATAATTTTTTTTCTGGCATGGTGCGATTGGTATTCGAGCAGGAGCCGTGGTCGCAACGGCCTGGTTGTGGGGTTTGACTCGGAGGCGGGGACCTCGACGGATGCGGACTGGTAGTTAGTGATCGAACTGCGTACCGCCCCCAAATTCTCCTCCATCCCGCTTTCATTTTCTCCCAACTTGACAAGGCAGCCAAGTGAAGCAATAACAAGTTCTCAGAGCGACCCTTTAGGTTTAGTTTACAGTAATGATCCCGCCGAGCCATGATCCCCACGAACAAACCCTGGAGGCAGGTCCAGCAGCCCTCCACTTAGGACGACTTAATCAGCACATTCAATAATAGATGCCATACATCATCTTGTTGGGAAGACTGTCAAAAGAGTACGAAGATGTCCATAATGGTGCCTGGACTGAAGCCTGCACGAGGCTACATATGCCTACCGACAACTTACCCGAGTATCGGGTTAGATATTTGACATTTAGGCCACACAGCACATGAAGGCACTTCAAGCCACGAGTTCCCAGGACCCCGCGCTTCCCAGTTCTCCCGCATCTTATTCCTTCCTGTACGTCCGACGAGACCAGGCTTCGTTCGGCGCAAGCAGCCAGCCAGTTGCCCATCGCCCACTGCCCATTCCCCATGCTTTGACGCCGAAGACCCTGGGAGCAAGCAGCCTCGCTTCCAATCAGGCAGACTAACCATTCATTGTCTTGCCACACTCGCCCCCCGACTCCACGACCCTGTCCTATCAACCACTAAGACAAAAACTTTCAATAGTGGCATGCTGTGACTAGGTGACGACCGCTGCAAAGCCTGCATGAGGAGCGATGTACCCTCCTTCGCACCCGTCGGCCAAGAAACACTCCCCCCCCCAAGTGTCCCCTCTCCGCCAGTCTTGGTGGTCCCCTGGTAGAGGTACCACCGGCAGGGATCATGGACACAGAAAGAGATGGCGATGGTGAAATTCATCCATGCGAAGGCAAAGAAAACGGAAAGACGGGTGCCCGATCAACATGGATATCCTTGGGTCCTTTGGGTACCAGGTAGGAGTCTTCGATTTTTTGGCAAGGAAACAGGCACCTAATCGTGCGAAGAACGACGCCCGCAGAAAAAAGTGAAGGGGGGTGTCCAATCGTAACCGCAACCGCCTTCTCTCACTCGCTCCTGCAGTTGATATCATTGGCGGTGAGCTGGACTGGTCACGGTCCGTCTGATTTTCAGCTTCCCGTGCAGGCAAACAATTTTTGTGGGCTTTCACTGCACCTGTCAGGCAGCCAGCGGCAGCCAGCGGTGAATTGACAGTGGGTTTCTTTCGTCCGATCTGCCTGGGTGGGGGCATGGGAGAGCTCTGAAGGTCAGGCATTAATCCTTGCAGCCCATCCCATTGGCCTTATGTCATCCGCGCCTTGGTCCTCGGGCATTCGTAGATTCTCCGCCACTGTCCTCAGGCAAACCAACATTTCCCAGGCTGTCTGACGAGGCCTCGTTTGGACTGGTGTTCCGATTCGACTACCTAGGTATCCCAACTGAGGTGCTAGGAGCATAAGTCGATTCATGGCCGCGAACCTATCAATGAAATATGAATAAGAGGATATGCTTGTGAATAACCTCTCATCGAGTTGAAATTTAATCCGCCCGAGGTTGAGATTTAGATCCATCTTTTGATCAGATACCACCTATCACTGGCACCTGGCATTGTCCAGCCTCGTCACGGTTGCACAGCTGTTGGCATCCTGTTGCTTTCTCACACACTTTGCCCAGACACACACTCGCTCACTCACTCTGCTGCGCTACTCCATCCCTCACGAGATACAGAAAAGACACACAAGCCCCCCGCCTGTCTTTTAGTCCTTCCCGACTCACTCTTCTTTCGCACAATATCTCCGGACACCGTCTTCACGATGGCGGCCCAAAAGCACCCGCCACAGCTCGATGTCCTCGACAAAATGGCCAATGATGTGGTGGGTTCCATCCGCAATGCCCTTTTCTGCTTCCTGACTAACATGCAAGAGAAAGATGGTGCAAGCTGGCAAGGCGTTCAAGGCCAGCCGCAAAGATGGGCGCCTCTTGGGGTCGATCATGAACATCGACAGGATCATGGACGCTCATGTGAAGTTCAACTCCGCCTTAGATGACCTAGAGAGCGAAATAGTAAGCCCTTCTTCCCGTGTCATGACGCTGCCCCTGCATGCATGGGGGACCGCAACGGTGACGGTAGTGAAAATAGGGTGAATATCAGTGGAAAGAATCCGAGGGGATGCAGGGGGCCTGGCCTCAGTCTGGATCTCATCTTTGACACTCACGCTCACACATCACTCACACGTCACATGTAGACTAGAGCCAAAGCCGTTCTCCAACGGGATCTCGACCAACAGCGGGCAAGGCGGCGGCCAGTAGTGATACCAGAGCCGGTCATGATTCCTCAGGCAGCTGTCGCCCCTATGGCACTTGTCCCTTCTGCCTCTGAACCTACCGTTGTGCCTGCTCCAACGGCACCGACAGCACCAATGGCAGCACCAATGGCAGCACCGATGGTGGCACCAATGGCGCCAACAGGGCCATCGGGACCAACAGGACCAACAGCGCCAGCTATCGCACGCAGTCTGTCAGGGTCGACATTCGCAGGTCCTCGGCCGGCCGCGAAGCCCAAACAGGCCGTACCCTTTCCGAACATGGGGGCGGAGCCACTACCGCCGACCCCTAGCCCTCATGTCGGCACCGCGGCAAAGGCCAAGCCCGGCATGCGCTCTCCGCAGCCACCCGCGGCGAATCCCGGCGTTCAGGCCGCTAAGAGCGGCGTGGCCAAGGGCGGCTCGCCCAGCCTCAAGACAGCCACCACACCAGCGCTCAAGAATTCTACTTCACCTGCCCTCAAGACGGCAGGCTCTCCAGCGCTGAAGACAACGGGCTCTCCAGCTCTCAAGACGGCGACGTCCCCAGCAGTCAAGACCGGCTCACCAGCGGCGAAATCCGCAACGCCAGCCACGAAAGCCATCAAGACGGGCTCACCCGCCATCAAAAACTCGCCCTCGCCGGCGATCAAGACCGCGTCACCCATCCCGGCCCCGGTCAAAGCCACGGCTAAAAAGGCCACGCCTCCCCCGGTATCCAAAGCAACGCCTCCACCTCCACCAGGGGGGCCCAAGGCTGCTCCTGTGCCGCCCGCGGCCGCGAAGACCGCGCCCGTGCCTGCCACCATCACTCCCGTCCCTGTGCCACAGCTACCCGCCGCCGCCCCGCCTCCCCCTCAACCAGTCCAGGCCCAGGCCGCCGCGGCGCAACCAGAGGTGATCACTATCTTCGATCTCTCCGGCATGCCCGGCCCTGGCAGCAGCAGCAGCAACAACAACAACAACAGCAGCAACACTACCGCCGCCGCCACCACCACCGCACCAGCCTCAGGTACTACGAACTCAGAACTGAACTTCACCGACATGCACTTCTCGCTCGCGCCCAGCAGCAGCAGCGTGGAGTCCCACGCCCTCGCACAAACACAACAGACCCAGACTCAACCATCGTCCGCGCCGGTCTCAGCGGTAGAGTCCGACTTCGACCTCAACGCCTTCGTGGCCGACGCCGCAAACAACATCCTTTCCGACGGCTTCGGCGGGCCGCCCGCCGAGCCCATCCCGGCGGCGGCGCCACTAACAACAACATCAGAAGACACTACTGCCGCCGTCACCAAAGATGCCACTGGCGGCGCGCCGCCGCCGCAACCACCACCGAAGAAGGCAGATGCTGCTGCTGCTGCTGACGCCTCCATAGACGATCTGTTCAAATTCGACGGGCCGAGCCTCATGGAGGGCGTTGAGGGCGAGAGCAGCTTTGACGACATCTTCTTTGACGGGGAAGACACGACCATGGGAGAGTTTGATAATGCATATTTTGGAATTTGAGCTGAGGCAGGCAGTGCCATGTATGTACCTTACTACCTACACCTACACTTACACAACCTCCTATCAACATGGAAAGCTAGATAAGCAAGCGGATTAATCAATGGAGAGTTACGTTCAATTTAAGTAAGTTCAGGATACTACGATCGACTGGCTGGTGGACTGAGAGGAGCTTTTTCCCCGCTCCTCCCCTTGTTGTCGAGTGCCTTGGGACAATGCACACCACTGAGGCCACTGAGAGGTGAATGAATAGGTACCTATGTATTACGAAGGCACATAACTGCCTGGTTGACTTCGAACAAATATTTACAGATAAGGGACTATATACATTACGGGGTGGCTACATGAGGTCGGGGTATATTGACACAAACACGAACAGAAAGATAGGAAATGATCAGATACCTAGGTAAGTAAGCATGCGGATGCGCGAGATTGATTTGGTAGATCTTCCGCTTCGCGTGAGAGCCAGGTAGCTTGTGAAGATTAGAAAGACCCATTTACCTCCTCCTTCCTCAAGGGCCTTGGGTAGTCTCCCACATCCTCCCAAGCAAGTCGTGCAGGTTCCCAGCCCTGAGGCCCGTCCAGTCCCTGTTCAGCACGCCGTACGGCTCGTCCTGGTCGACCACGCCGTCCCTGACGTAGTAGCTGCCCTGCAGCGCCCAGATGGCCCAGTCGCCGTCGTTGCTCGTAGCGTACTCTCGCAGGCAGTCGAGGTAGAAGATGTCGGGCGCGGCCATGTCGAAGCCGAACTCGGACAGCACGAGCGGGGCCGTGAACCCTTTGCCCTGCTCCAGCAGGAAGCCGTTGAAGGCGCCGTACAGCTGACGCACGAACCAGCAGGTGCGGAAGACGGGCGTGAAGGTTACGGTGAAGGAGTAGGCGTGCCACTCCCACACGTGCTTGTCGCGCCAGGCCGAGACGTCGAGGTTGCGCGAGCGCACGTGCGAGAGGTCCGTGGACGACACGGTGCCGCCGATGAGGATGAGCAGGTCCGGGTGCGTGCCGTGGATGGCGCGGGCGGCGTCCGACACGCGGTCGTACCACTCCTGGCGGCCGTCGATGATGCCCTGCGCCAGGAACTCGCGGATCTCGTTGCGGATGCCCATGCCGACCACGCCCTTGTGGCCGCGCGCCCAGGCGGCCATGGCCTGTAGCCCCGCCAGCCACTCGGCCGTGTTGAAGTACCGCGAATTCTGGTCGTTGTAGCCGGCGCCCGTGTTCCACCAGCCGTTGCCGTCGTCGAGGTTGCAGCACCACTTCGCCTTGGAGACGTGGTTGTCCATGATGGTCATGACGCCGCGGCGCCACAGCGCATCGACGACGGCGGCGTGCGCCTCGAGCGTGGTCGCCGTCGCCAGCCAGGGGTTCTTCGCCGTCGCCACCGCGTACAGCCCGGACATGCTCTCGACCGAGACGCCCGCCGGCCCCGCGGCGTCGCGGAACGAGTCGGACACCTTGACGGTCGGGTGGAGCGCCATGTCGATCGAGTAGGTCAGCCGCACGCAGTTGAAGCCGGAGCCGGCCACCCAGTCGGCCAGCCCGTCGACCCCCTGCTTGTGCAGGCCCTCCGGGATGTTGACCTCCATGTGTCCGCCCCAGTTGACGCACTTGAGCTTGACGCGCTGGCCGTTCGCATCGAGGATCCATCGGCTGGACGAGTGCAGCGGCAGCGGTGGGGGGTTGAGGGCCGAGGCCCAGGGCACGAGCAAGCCCAGGACGGCAAGGAGCGGAGCGAAGGACGATGGCCCCATGGTGACTTAGCAAAGACGGGAGACCTGCTTGGGGGTTAAACGTAGGGGCATATATGTAGGTAGATGTATATATCCGGGGCTATAAGCAGCCAAAGTGGACGGTACAGCAAGGTGTAAGTCAGGGCAAAAAGGCTGGGAAGTTGCCCGGACAAAATACACGCTGCGAAGGAGTGCCCAGCGAGGGGTCAAGAAGATATGTAGATAGCAACGTAGAGGGAGCAATGAGCGGAAGTGATATTATCACATATGTCCTACGTCCCAGAGAGCGAGTGACAGAGCGAAGAAGGAGAGGCAATGAGTGAGTTCGAGACCGAAACACTCGCGAGCAGTTCGCTTGTTGGTCAGGCGAACGACCTGAACGTGCTATATGAACTGCTTGGCTAGCATGAATGGCATGGACCAAGCGGGACAGAACGACAGAAAAGAGAAGAAACTGGGGGAGAGGCGAATAGCGGCGGCAGAGCGGTGCATCCTTGATGTCATGGGATACATGTGGAAGGGGGGATACCGGGTAGGTATATATGCCATGGAAGGATGTATAAGAGACGATCCCTCTGGTTGGCACGTTGGCTCAGTTGGGCATCCAGGCCCCATCACAAGTCTCGGAGGTGGCATCTGAAGGAACACTACGGTTAACACATAAATCGACCTGGGGTAAAAACTACCCGACCCCTGTATGTTGTGGATGAGTTATGGAGGGTTGGGTGCGGATGGTGTGGATGATGTGGCCTAGTGAAGCCGAGAAGCAAGACCCTTGCCATCATGGGAGACCACTCGGCCGCTTGGCCGGCTCACAAAAGGGGAAGCTCAGTCTACCATGCGGCAAAGCCGCGAAGTAGTGTCAAAATCACGACGTGACAGCGTATTAGCGGTGATCGAGACGGCCACACGGCGTCCGCGGGGAGGAGGTTGAACACCGACAGCACCAGCACCACACCACAACCACGGCTCGTTATCACCCTATTCCCCCCAATGCCCGGGCCACAAAGGGAACTCTCGCATGCTATTTGCAAAACCCGCCTGGTGTTCGAGATGCAGTGGTCGCAATGTGTGTATGCACATGTGAGTGGCCAAGGGAGCCGAAATTCAACCAACCCGATCCCTTTTTGGGGAAGGGATTAAGGATGCTCGCATGGTGAGCGGGCAGAGCGGCAGGAAGGCGAATGAGGGGCCGAGGAAGCGAATAACAAGAGGCGAAGCCCACCAAGTTCCGTTTCGAGCCATGTTGCCCCTACCCCCTGTCATCAACAACACACAAAATGAACAAGCCCTAGGCGGCCGAGAAAGCATAGAAAGCCTAGTGACAGGTACGACGTAGTATGTAGGGCTCGGAGAGGAAAGTCGATGAAGAGGGGAAGGAGAAGAGAAAAAGGGCTCCCTCCCACAACCGCCACCACCTTCCTCATGCCGATATGCCGTCCCTCATCTGGCGCGCCGCATCATGCAAAGCACGGCAGTCATGAAGAAAAAAGGGGAGACAGAAAAGCGGGTGAAGGTGAGAAGGAGTTTGTCATGCGCCATCAGACCCATCGCCCATGAGCCGCCAACACTCGCCACACCAAGGATCAAGATCAAATCGATCGTCAAATAATCGACCCCGTGGCGGCTGTCTCTGTCTGAACTAACCAGTCGGGAGAAACTTATGTCCTCGATACTACCATGTACTGATCGTCTTGGATCGTCTGGGATCATCTAGGCTGCTAGGCGGCAGGTAATCTCTCCTTCCTGCAGAGATCTCTCCTCCTCCTCAGTAGAGCTGGTGTGCAGCAGGCAGGCAGACTGCGGCGGCGCGATCCCAGCAAGGTTTTTTTTGTTGTTCTTTTGACGTCGCTTTTCATTTCAAGTTTGGAGAAAGAGACCCGAATGAGGTCCCCTGCTGAGGCCTACGATTGGGTGAGCGCAGAGTGCTCGCCCAGACATAGCACATGCCGCTACAAGGCCGGGGCTTCAGGTAGCGCTTGCAGGCGCTGTGGATCGAGGGGCAGGCAGTTTATTAGTGCCATTTGTTAGTGCTGGGCTGCTGGGGCACACTGGAGCGCACGAGGAATGACCTCAACCGCACAACCTCCAACAATACCTCGGTAGCTTGGCCCGAGACCTCCCCTCATATCACCCGCCAGCAAGGCACCGCACCGCGATTGGCTCGTTCTAGCACACGAGGTTCTGAAGACGGGGATGTGCCAGCGTACCTGGGCGTGGCACAGAGCTTGCTGATCGACTGGTTGGTTCTTATTGTTGAAATGATCTGTGCTGGTCCCTGAATGAAGCCAGGCGACGAAGGTTTAGTCTGTCCCGGCTGACTGTCACGACTCGACCGGCCTCGGTCTCATCGGCTCCCAAATGAACAACCGAGACATGCTCTTGGGGTCTATTCAAGCTTAATTGTCGCCCGACATCTCATGACCGACCTGACGGGATGGTCCAGTCACAAATATTTGCGGAGCAGCTAGGCACTATTGGTCACAGAAAGGGGGCTTCATTTGTGAACTCGCAGCCGGGAGACATCAGCTAGCCGGGCTAAAATATTATCTGCTAGAGGTAAATCGGTAGACGAAGCTTCGTTGAAATGCTTTCTTGCTATCCTTGCCCGTGCAGTCATAAGCGTCGTAAAGTCGTGCATTGGGTATTACAAAGGGTGTGTGTGTCTGTGTGCGTGCACGCGTGTGTACGTGTTTGGGGTTTTGGGTTTGAGTTTGGGTTTGAGTGAGAAATATGTACAGGCAAAGTGTTCTGCAAGTAAGGCCAGTTCGAATTGGGTTTAGAGAGCATGTGGGTGGGCAGTCAGGCTTTAGGCAGGTAGGCAGGTAGGCAGGTTGGAAGATTACGAGGGCACGGCCGTCGTCGCCGTGCCTCCTGCATCGCCGCCGCCACTGCCGCCAGCAGAAGCAGCACCAGCAGAAGCAGGGGCAGTCGTGGGTGGTGGAGGATGAGGAGGAGGGGCAGTAGCAGTCGCAGGAGCACCATTGGCACCAGCATCACCAGCAACAGAAGTGGCCGGAGGTTTAGAGATGCCGGAAGCACCACCAACCGCGGCGGTCGGTGTCATAGCTAATGTTGCTGGTGTTGCTGGCACTCCTGATGTTGTTGCTCCTGCTGTTGCGGCAACAGCGGCTGCCCTTGCCTCCAGCTCCCGCCTCTTCGCCAGCAGGCTCTTGAACGCACCGAGGCATTGCAGAAGGCTTTCCTCGTCGCGGGCGCAAAAGCGGAACCGCTTCTCCTCCGTTATGATCTGCAGACAGTGCTTCTTCGTCCTGCTGATGGGGTCGATGTCGACCACGTTGAGGATCGAGGACAGGGCGACGATGAGGTGTGCTGAGTACTCAGATGAGTCCCGGTAGAGAATCAGGTTCCTTGGCCGGAGGACCGCCCACGACTTCTTCCACTGGCGAAGCCCGCCTTTACTACGCAGCAACCACAGCCAGCCCTGCCAGATTACCCGGTCCGGATCGTGCTCCACGTTCACCCCGCTGGCTTGGCTTGCGTTCCTAGCGCCCAGACCCGGACGATCCTGCTGAAGCGCCGAGGATGGAGACTGCGTGAAGCTTTCTATCGACGCGCCACCCAAGCGGGCTATGTCGGCGTCCGACAGGTCCGAGTGGGACGCAAGCTCGTTGCCGGAGAAGCCTGACGACTCCGCAAACTGGGACGCCCGCCGGGCGGAGCTTGGGCTGATGGCTTTCACAGCTCTCATCAGCCGCTCTGGTGGCTCTGGTGAGCTTGAAGCCAAACGCTCCCTCTCTTGTTCCGGATTGGGAGACTGCTGGTTCTGGCTTGTTGAGGAGTTCTGCATATAGCCGCCCATCCCATATGATTCACGCCGGATGACAGGGCTCGCGAGGAAGATCTCGTCCTCTTCCTCTTCGATCCTCGCGTCTCGACGAATAATGTCAACCCACTCCTGGGCTTCCTTCGCTGTGGCCGCCTGGAAGTGGAAGTTTTTCGATGGTGAAAACAGGCCGAAGACGTTCTGCCGCTTCTGCTTCGGGTCCTTAAGCAAGGTGACGGCCGTGAGGTCAGAGAGATAGATTTTATGTCGCAGCTTGTCCTCCTTGTCCGACTTGTAGATCGACAGTGTGTTCGGTCGCATAACAAGGTATATTGACTTCCAAGTCTAGACATCGGCAACAAAATCACCCGCAATGTCAGCAGAGGTACTAGCAGAGAGACTTAGGACGGGCATGGGTACGTGGAAAGAGGAGACATGCCTTGGTTGTTTGGGTACGCTTCTGGACGTATCCGCACTTGATCACCCGGTCGAACTCAAAGGTCCCGTCCTGGTTCACAGGCGAGAAGGTTTCCAGGGCTAGCTGCGTGCGCAGACGAGCCAAATTGTCCCGCGGGAGGGATGCTGCGGGCGGCGGGATGGCAACAGGATCGCTCCGAGCTTGCGGGGACTTGGCCGTGGCCGCGGCAAGCGTTGTTGTTGCGGTTGATGAAGTCATGGTCGGCACTTCGACCATCGTGGAGCAAGATGCTTAGCCCAGGGATGAGTCTACTAAGATCGAGGCAAACGAGGACGCGGTCGATTGCTGTCGGCGCCGGGAGATGCAATCGTCAAGAGCGGTGAAAGAGAAGATCGAGGCGGGGGTTCGGCCAAGCTGGTCGTCGAGTCGGGGTTGACGAGGCACCCATATGGCGAATGCGAATGAGAAACTATCCGGCTGGATAATGAGAGTAGGGCGTCTAACATTGACGCGGGCGGCGTGAGGAGGAGAGAATACGAAATGCTGGTCCCGGATGACTACTGGAGTGTCGAGGCTGCCTGCCAGTATATATTTTTTTTTCTTCACACAAAGTTAGAGGTTCGGCGCGTGTCACAGTCGCTGATCGATTCGTCAATGCTGTGGTGGACCGTGCCGGTGGGAATGGGCGGTCGAGGGTGTGCGCGACGGGCCGAGGGTAGCAAACGGCGTCTGATGGTCTCCTGTTGAAAAGAGGGAAGTGTATGAAGAGGAGAAGGATCAAGAACACAAGCCGAGGAGAGACGCAGGTCAGGCCTTGGGATCTGTTAAGTGAGCCGTATTCTTCCGTACGATCACTCCTCCTACGCTACCAAACCTCCACCTCTTGTTAGTGAATTCATCTACGATCCGCCCGGGCTAGGCCGTATCCAAAAACGAGTCCCAAAAAATATGTAGGTAATGTAGGTAGGTACCTACCTTCAAACAGGCACGCTGGACGAACGGGAGGTTGCTCTAGAATTGCCTGAGGTGTCTGGGCGCCTAATCCTTTCCATACAGTGCTAATAACTACACCGAAGCGGACTACCCAGACGCAAGGACTTAAACTTGTTGTTTTGCTGTTTGAGAACGGACAAGGAGAAGATATGGCCGAGCTACCTTGAGCTTGATTTGAGCTTAAAATAATTGTACCAGCAGAGCGTTACTGGCAGCTGGTTTCAGGATCGGGACACGTCTCTGGAGCTCTTTCGTTCTCGTTTCACGACGACTCAACTGCCTGGGAAGGGGACTTGGCAGGGACCTGTGGCCGTACGTGCCCCCAAGATTCCGCAGAGCACTTCCGCAAATTTGCACGTGGACTCCGAAAGTCCAGACGAACCACATCTTGCTGTTCGCGTTCCCTTTCTGCACAATAACTGCTGTCGTTATTACTGACGGAATATCCTTATGGGTTGATAAAGTCTGTGTCGACTGCCACAGTGCGCTCTTCCACGTACGATGTAACGCTCCAAGGGAGCCAAGCACAAACTACCGGCTCACCAGAGCATCGAGAAAGGACGAAAGAACAGAATGGAGCACTTATTCTCAGCCAATCAAGATCCTTTCAATGAGAATGACTCAAAATGATGGGGAATGACATTGAAAGCTTGCAAATCGAGCTATAAGGGTAGCGAACCCGGTGTAAGCCACCTAGCTTGGAAGGTGCAGGTATTCACCACATTGAGGTATAAAAACCTCGAGATCCATCTCGTCGTGGCGATCATCATGGCCACAGCCCGGGGCATTCATTGTAAACCTCATCGTGGCTGGTGGGCAACTCCCAGGCACCCGTCAACCCTACCAAGGCCTCGTCACAGCCTCTCGCTCCAAGGCTCCAGCGAGCCAGGCCGCGAATACGAGCACGCAGACGTCCAAAGCCTCGACGAACATGGCGCAAGTTAGTGAGCCTGAGCCTTCCAAAATGCAGGCGTCCATCCTGAAGGAGCTCGCCGGGACACCGTTTGCCTCCTCTGCTCTCGAACCTCTTAGCGGCGGGGTAACAAACTTCTTGTTCCGTGCGGCTCTGGAACGGCCCCTTCCTTCAGGGGACTGCGAGGTCTTGGTCAAGCACGGCGAGCCATACGTCGCCCAGAACCCCGGTTTCAAGCTTTCGACGACGCGATGCGTACGTACTCACCTAACTGGAGTCCAATCACGTCACCTAAGTGGTGGACGAAGCCACGTGTCCTGGAATGCGTGCTGGCACACAGACGAGGATTAGGCATCGCTGATCGTGGTCCGTCTTCCATCTTCCATCTTACAGGGATCCGAGCACGCTGTGCTTCAGGCGGCCGCAGCCAGACTCGCTCCAGCCTCCAGCTCGCGCTTCGAGGTTCGGACTCCTCGGCCCCTGCTCTACCACGAGGCTTCCACCACTCAGGTGATGGAATACTTTCCGAATTCCATCGATCTCAAGCACTACTGTTTGAAGCATTTTGCGACCACCCCGACACCAGAACGCTTCAGACCCCTATGCAGGGATCTAGGCCGGACCCTTGGGCTCTGGCTGCGGTCGTTCCATGACTGGGCCCAACTGCCAGAGCAGGCACAGCTTCTGCAAACTTACAAGCAGAATGCGGATTGGCGTACCCTGAAGGTTCTCATCAACCAGGGCTGGACGGTCGCCGCCATCGACAAGTTCCCGGCGATTCTAGGAGAAGTCAGGGACGAGCTTGAAGCTGCTCTCGAGGCAGCCAAGAAAGAAGCAGAGGCCGCAGAACACCTCCAGCTCATCCATGGCGATTTCTGGACTGGGAAGTGAGTAAATCGCACAACGCTATAGCCACACTACACGAGGCTGGCCCCAAGTGCACGCAGTCATTCTGAGAATACTGAACCTCTTCATATTACAGCGCTTTGCTTCCCGACGAGCCCTTCTGGGACGAGGTTGGGGAGGGGGAAGAAGAACTCACCCAGTCACGAAAGGTCGATATCTTCATCGTTGACTGGGAGTCGGTGCAGGTTGGCCTCCCGGCCCTCGACGTCGGACAAATGGTGGCTGAGCTCTACCAGCTCACACTGTTCAAGAAGATTGACGCCGGTTTGTGGACAATCGAAGGGCTGCTCGAAGGTTACGGCCAGCAGGACGACTCCTTTGGTTTCAGAACAGCCCTCCAGGTAGGAACTCACATTATCAGCTTCGGCGCCTCTACTGCGGGCTGGGGGACGCCAGCTCAGGTTGAGGACGCGGTCACGGCCGCTCGGGACATGATTGTCAAGGCGAGGCAGAAGGATAGGGCCTGGTTCGATGACCACCCTCTGGGCTGTCTGTTTCCCAGAGCTGCTTGCTGAAGGCGTCTATCTCTTGAAGACTGTGGGCTGGCTTTCCAGCTGCTTGCTGAAGGCGTCTATCTCTTGAAAACTGGGGGCTGGCTTTCCAACTGCTCTTCCTGGGAGAAAGGTTCCCCGTGACAAGTGTCAGTCAGGCTCGCTGTAGAAGGCATGAGCAGCACTTCCTGCCCGTCCCCTAACACTTAGATATTCCCTTGTTTGTTGCTGGGAAAGGGTTTAGACTCGATAGAATATGAACGAAAAAAAAGACCTCAGAATATTCCTATTCAAAGGCTTAAAAAATGTACACATATCGTGTCATTTCTGATGGCGGGTTTGCTTTGGGTTTTGATCCCATCCACTACCTGAGGCACCCATAGAAGGATGGATGACAAGAAAATTGAGTGTCACTAAAAACTATGACACCCACCACAAAAGCATTGTCAAATATCTCACGACCATTATCGACACGAAAGACAAGAAAATAGAAGCAGGGAAATAAAAGAGCTGCATTCTCCACAGAGAATTTCTGCCCTCCGTCTCTCCAAAATTTCTCAATTCAAACGGGTATTTCATGGCGACTGAAGACAAACCATCTCAGATGGGTGAAAGGCAATGCCCAAGATGCAAGGCAGAGCGGGCAACCCTCGAGGTTCGCGCCGAGCCAGTTTGCCCGTATGTACCTTTAACCAACAAGACAACCCGCCCAATAAGGAAACCGAAGACCTTGGAGCTGACTTTGAAAAAAAATATGAAGTGCATGTTTCTGCGCATTCGTGAGGGTCAAAACGGCGAAGCGAGTGGAGGCGCTGGACCGCGGGAGCCGGAACTCCATCAGGCAGGGCACCGTCAGATACCTCGTCGGCCTCTCGTTCGGCCCGTCATCGTCGGTCATGGTACAGATCCTCGACGAGCTGGACGAGAACTTTGTCAAGAAGCGGCGCCCCGTGCTGCGCAAGTTCCACATCGTCCACGTCGACACCGAGAGCGTCCTCTTCACTGCTACTGCTACGGCTAGTACTGCCGCACCACCACCTCCCCCTTCGCGTGCCGCGGCGCTCCTAGAGCGGTGGCGCGCAGCTTACCCCCGCTTCGCGTTCGAATGCGTGTCTCTGGCCGCCGCGGCCGGGCTGAGCAGCATCGACTGGTCCGCCCTGCCGCCGCTCAGGCCCGGCTGTCCGCCAGAGGAGCAGGTGCGCGGCCTCCTTGAAAGCCTGCCTTCTCTGACGTCCAGGGCCGACGTCACTCGGCTCCTCGTGCGGCACGTCCTCATGTCTGTCGCGGCGAGCAGCGGGTCCTGCGCGCTCATGCTGGGCCACAACACCACTTCTCTGGCCGCCTTGACGCTGTCCGAGACGGCCAAGGGGAGGGGCTTCTCGCTGCCGTGGTTCACCAACGACGGGCCGCAGCCGATCGTGGACTACCGGAGCTCTGCCGGTGCGGACGGCGGCGCCGACCACCATGTTGCACAGGTTCAGACAAGCCTGACGGCACACCATCCCTTGCGGGAACTCTATAGGAAGGAGCTCGACATCTTTGCCGAGTTGACGGGGATGGACGAGCGGCTGACGGTGCGTGACGGTGCCGCAACGAACGGCGTGGTTGTATCACACAGGGACTTGGGCATCGACGATGTCATGACCAGGTACTTTCAGGAGGTGGAGCAGAGCTATCCCTCCATTGTCGCAAATGTGGTCCGGACGACAGCCAAGCTTACCCGAGAGGATGGCCTGCAGAGATGTGGTCTCTGTGGGCTCGCCGTCGACGAGACCGGCAACGAAAGGTGGAGGGGTGAGATGGGCGACGACAAGCCGATTAGTGGGGGTGGTCCAGAGGGGGCACAGGCTGTGGCGGGTTCGGGGCGACTGTGTTATGGATGTGAGAGGACAGTCTACGGATGATAGGCAGTTCAACACGATTGGATGTCTTGTTTCTCTTTGCTTTTCCCCTTCATAGCCGCCCCAGGCCTACCTGATACCTGGTGACTGAGGCTGGATTTCGGCAGCCAGGATGAGACGCGTGCCAGCGTCATATCCAGCAATATTATGCCTCGCGCAAGGCAAGATCTGTCTATAAAGTCTAGATATACAGGCGAAAATGCAACAATGCCGTGGCCAAGCTGTCATGGCGCGCAGAGCTATGGGGACTTGAGGGCTTCTGAGGGCAGAATACGGGTTTCTAACTTCCTCATCAGCTTGTTCGTCTGCTCTGCTAAGCTCAGGGTGAGGATTGTGTGCGGAAGGATCCTGGCTAAATGGGGCAGGAATCCCTTGTAAATAGCGAAGAAACCCTCGGTCCTCACGGTCTTTGCTAGACAGTCGAAGACTCCACTGTACAAATTCCCCGTTTGGTTGTACATGCGAGACATGATAGTGTCTGCGCCGGACCCGAGGCGAGAAGGAGGGATCATTAGCCGTTATGACTCCTTCGTATATCTGTCGGAGTGGCATTCTCTCTGGTGTTATCTCACCTGGCGGATGCATGACGCAGCAGACCACAAAGCCACTGGCCGTGCTACTGGCCAGATGCAATGCTGGACCCTCCTCCATTCCAAGATGCTTAATGAGGCGCCTCTTCGCAAAGAAGTAAGTCGGAAGCTGAACGGAGCTGCCGAACCCGGTCCGGATCATGGCCGCGCCGACGCCACGGTACATGCCAAGGATGCCCTCGGCGCCGTAGATCGACCTCATGCCGTGCCACGCGTTGCGGTACTCGTGCTGCGTGCCGACGGGAAGGAAAGGCGAGTAACTTTGTAGCCGCGTCTTGACTAGGAAAAAGGGGCTTCCTGCAGCGGCGCCTATGATTCCGGACCCGGCGCCGCAGAACATGTTGATACCGAGGCTCTGCGTCTTGTCGTCGTCAAAGACCAGGCTGGTCAGGGTCTGGCGCATCGGCTCGTAAAAGCCCAGCCGGCAGCCGTTGAGCAGGACCTGGTAGATGTAGGCGCAGCCGATACCGCGATAGATACCTCGCAGGCCCTCATTGCGCACGATTACCGAGACACCGTGGAACGGGCCGCGGTAGTGGTGAGGTTGGTGGCCCTTGTTCTGTAGCTCTCCCTGCAACTGCATGCTGGTCGAACATGCGCGGGGGCAAGCAAGCAAGCTCTGTCTTAGTCACCACTGCCCTTCCTCTCTAGGTCGAGGTCTTTGAGTTTGGCATGTGTTCCACCACTCGCACGGATTTGCCGAAAGGTCCGAAGGAGTTGTGAGGGAGCGGGCGCCCGGCTTCTTACCGGATTTTCACGGTCTCGAACGGATGTGTCGCTGTGACGGCACCACAGGCGGCGATTCCGCCAGCCACGAAGGCCCTGTCGTCGGAATAAGATATCAGCTCAGCTCATGTTCGCTGTTTGATTCCGTTTGCGCCGCGTCCTCGCCGTGCGTGTCCGGCGGAGGAGCGGTCAGTCGGAAGGCCCGGGTTTCAGAGGGACCGGGCGTTGACGTAATTGGGGGTTTCAACACGCACCCTATCGTAGTTGACATCTTCGCGGCAAATGGATGACGTGTGGACGGGACGTGCTTGGGGTCTGGTCGTCGAGGCAGGGCCAAACCACCGCACCGGGTCAGGCAGGGAGAGAAGCTGCGTCACTACGATCTGTCGTTCGTCTAGAAGTCAGTGTAAAGTTGGATAAAAGAATCGACTCATATCATTGTGTGCAATATCCGCTTACTCCGTCGTTAATCTGACATGATACGTATTAGCATCCTCGAGACACTCGCATTTTTTGTTTTTTTGTTTTTTTCCCTCTTCAGTCGGCCTCCGCTGCCGACTTCGGGCGGCTTCTTAGTGGGCTACCATTGACAAGACCGGGATTGGTCAATTAAAAGTTCAGGGGGCGTCTGGGGAACGCACAGGCCAAGCTCTTTGTGAATGCCGGAAATGCAAGCTTAGCTCCAGCTCGAGTCCATCTCAACTTTCCAACCCCACATTCAAGCACGTTCCTAACGCACCTCCCTTTAAAGTTGTTCCATTTTCACTGTTGATCACCTCCATGTCGAACTCGATTTATCTCGTGGCTCCAGTCTAGGCGTTCATCTACTGCCTCTATCGGGATAGCTCTGCCTGCTCTCAATTGGCCTCAGAGGCCTTTTCCATCGGCCATGGACATCGACCGCCCCATCGGCTTTGGGCCAAATGGAACGGCTTCCCTTATCGGTGGTGCAGTTACCACTGAACTGTCCCAAATAATATCGACATTTCGACCCACCAAGGTGAGCAGTCCTTCCCTTGCGTTCCCTTGCGAAAGCTGTACTGTGGTGCACTTCGTGTCGTGAGAAGGAGCCCGAAGCTGACTCTTCTCTTGCCTTGTTGGAATAGCTCTTTCGACGATCAGACCTAAAGCCGGACAGGCCGCCTCCTCATGTCTTGTCACTAGACTTTAATGACCCAGGGGAGCTCTGCATGACCTCGGAAAGCGACGAGACGATACAGCTCTACAGCGTGAGAGAGGGTCGCGCCGACAAGAGCCTAGCCAGCAAGAAGTACGGAGTCAAACATGCGAAGTTCACGCACAGCGGCTCTAGTATAATATACGCAAGCACGAAGACGAACGGTATGGCTTAGAGCTTGAATTTTCCATGCCCTGGGATTAAAACTCGCCGGGCTTGCTGACTCGAGCCGTGCGGCGCCTTCGGACAGATGCGATCCGTTACTTGGAGACGCTCGATAATTCCTTTATCCGCTACTTCGAAGGCCACGAAGACTCGGTCACCAATCTGGCGATACACCCCGGAAACGATGTGTTCATCTCTTCCAGCCGCGACAACACGGTGCGCCTATGGTCTATCAACTCCAAGCACGCAACCGGTCAGCTTGTTCTCAACACTCCTTATCTGCTAGCCTGGGACCCGTCAGGCGAGGTCTTTGCAGTCGCGTCGCCACGGGGTGGGAGTATCCTCCTTTACGACTACAGGAACTACTCCAAGGCGCCGTTCGCGACCTTCGATATCGTAGAGGCCTGCAGGGACGTCGATCCGTCACACGGGCTCAAAGGCTGGACCAAGCTCGACTTCTCGAACGACGGTAAGTCGGTCTTGCTCGGCACCAACGGCGGGGGCCACTTCCTGCTTGATTCCTTTGATGGGCATCTGAAGGCCTACCTGCGGAAGCCGGAAGGGAGCACCTCCCGAGCCGCCGCAGGGGAGGCGGCGCATCCAGACATGGAAAGTAGCGGTGACTGCTGTTTCACTCCCGATGGCAGGTACGTCCTAAGCGGGACGAGATCTCAGAACGTCTTGGTCTGGGATACGCTGGGGAGCGTGAGCCCGAACAAGAGCATGGACCCAAACCACAAACTTGAAGATAAGAGGGAGGCCGCAGTGCTCGCCTTCAACCCCAGATTCAACTTCTTTGCTACGGCAGACCGGGAACTTGTGTTCTGGCTACCTGACCCTTATGCATAGGATGCATTTTAGGCAGGCGGCCAGCTCTCAGAAACTCTCTGGGTGGTCATGTGGCGGATCGGTGCAAATTCGGCCTATGGTTGGATATTATTGAGCCACCTCCCGCTACTTGCAGCGCTGGATGGGATTTGGAGGCAGCTGTGATATTGAATTTTTAGTTTCATTGTCGGAATTTTGAGATACCCGGGGGTTAATGTTTGAGTCTGCCGGTTTAGGACTGCGACGGGCGGCGGCCTGATAATATTTCAGGAGGGATTTGAGGGAGAGTCGTGAAGCCGCGAAGCTGTGCCATGGACGCGATCGAATTAACCCCACACATTTTGATAGCTGATACCTCGCTCATCAACCCCACTAAATTGCTGCCACCACCTCACTCACATCTTTTGACACCAGTCCGAACAACGACCTGAAAGACGACGTATTCAAACCCTCGCAGTCCTAACAAATAGCGACCTTCAAGCTGAAGGGTAGCAGCCCTAAAGATGCCAGTATTCACGACGAGCCAGGAATGGCTACAACAATCACAGCTTCTGCTCGCCGCCCGCCCTTTAACAGTATGCCTCACCGTTCTTCCACTCAAATCACTTGTTACGCCACAGCAGCCGGTTCCTTTGTGTTTCTCAATATCTCAATACGGTCATCGATGCCCTCGCAAGGTGGTCGTCATCCAGCTAACCCGATTGTCCTCCTCGCAGACCATTATCACAAGCCGATACTCCGTCCGGCCAGCAGGCGGCAAGCCACCAAAAGATGGCGAGAAGCTACCAGATGCGAAGCCGCCCCGCGCAAAGCTCGTTCTCAAAACGTACGACCCCGCAAGCGGCGCCTGCCTGAGGTACCGCACCACCAAGGCCGCAGAGGTCTCACGTCTCGTCCAGATGCTGGGCAGCCTCGGCCGCCGCATGGCCGCCCTCCCGCCGCGCGACGACGGCATCCTCGACTCTTCGGCGGCGGCGGCGCCCGCAGAGCCGGCTCCCGCGGCTGAGGAGGCTGCTCCGAAATCAGGGGGGAGTGCAGCGACGACAAGCCAGGCTGGCGCGCAGCAGCAGCAACAGTCACAACCACCAAAATCACAACAGCAGCAGGGAGGAAGCGGCGGTGGTGGCAAGGGCAAGAAGAAGAAGGGCAAGCGATAGAAATTTGAGTGTGAATATGCGGCGAAGTAGAGTCTGGAGCGGCCATGCCCGGTACCCCCTCGTCACGACGTGGGCAAGAACACCAGTGGCACTACCAGCACTAAAATTTTTAGGAACAAGCAGAGGGACAGCAGCATCGTGGTCGGCGATTTATCTCGCGGGCTTAAATATCGAGCGCAGGTGTACCGGTTGGTATCTCATTAGATGATAATGGACCTGATCCTAGCATTACGAGAGTCTACTTGTACAATACATGGGAGACAATGCACCTTCGTACGTCAACGCTCATGCGTTCGTTTTCCACCTGACCTCTTTCCGTACCCAACCGTAACTAAAACATGGGACAAATGCAAGAAAAAAAAATGCGTGATATCCGAGATCCCTGCCTAACGCCTCCAATGTCAACCGAAAAACCAAGCAGCAAAGTCTTGCTAGGCGATGTGATCCAACCAGCGAGGAAAACAGGAATGACCGCCAAGATGCGCTGGGGCGACTACGACGGCAAGTCTAGATAGTGTGGCAATCAACCAAAAAGAAAAGAAAAGCGGAGAAGATGTACACGACGGAGAGCGGGGTATATGTGCGCCGCTGGGAGAAAGAAGATGCCAAAAAAGAGGATCCAAGATGGAAGGAATGCTTAGAAGTCATCATCGAAGGTGAAGTCACCGGCATTTTCGCTCTTGTCCTCTGGTGTGGCAGTGGCATCGTCCTCAGCAGGGGCCTTCTTGGTGCTGGCCATCACGCCGGCCTTCTGGTACTCGCCGACGCGCTTCTCGAAGAAGTTCGTCTTGCCGCCAAGCGAGATGTTCTCCATGAAGTCGAACGGGTTGGTCGCGCGGTAGACCTTCTCGTTGCCCAGGGCCACGAGCAGGCGGTCGGCGACGAACTCGATGTACTGCTTCATCAGGGTCGCGTTCATGCCCAGCAGGGCGCAGGGCAGGGCCTCAGTCAGGAACTCCTGCTCAATCGTGACGGCGTCCACGATGATCTCCTGGATCACCTGCTTGCTGGGCCGGTTCTTGAGGTGCGAGAAGAGCAGGCAGGCGAAGTCGGTGTGCAGACCCTCGTCGCGCGAGATCAGCTCGTTGGAGAAGGTCAGGCCGGGCATCAGGCCGCGCTTCTTCAGCCAGAAGATAGACGCGAAGGCGCCGCTGAAGAAGATGCCCTCGACGGCGGCGAAGGCGATCAGGCGCGACGCGAAGGTGGACTTCCTGTCCGCAATCCAACGCAGAGCCCAATCGGCCTTTTTGCGGATGCATGGGACTGAGGGGCGGAACTGTTAGCCTTGGCCTGATTGTTTTGAACTTCTTTTGGGGGAGCAGGGACAAGGGGGTGGGGATGGCATCGCATACTAGTGTCGATGGCGTTGAAGAGGTAGGTGCGCTGGGCGGGCTCCTTGATATATGTGTCGATCAGGAGCGAGTATGTCTCCGAGTGGATGTTCTCCATCATGATCTGGAACCCATAGAAGCAGCGAGCTTCGGGGATCTGGACCTCGCCGCTGAAGCGCTCTACGAGGTTCTCGTTGACAATGCCGTCCGAGGCGGCGAAGAAGGCCAGGATGTGTGAGATGAAGTACTTCTCATCGTCATTGAGCTTGTTGTTCCAGTCGTGCAGGTCCTTGGAGAGGTCAATTTCCTCGGCCGTCCAGAACGACGCCTCGGCCTTCTTGTACATCTGCCAGATCTGTGTTCAGGGGTGCAGGGTGGGTCAGTGGGGTCTCCTTGGGGTTGAGGCTTGGAACCACTTAACGCGTGGACGCGTCGAGACGCATACCTCGTGATACTGGATTGGGAACAGCACGAATCGCTGGGGATTCTCCTGGAGAAGAGGCTCGTCGACGATATCGGACTTGCGGGCGACCTCGGCGGGCTTCGAGACTCCCTCCTTGACCTCCTTCACGAAGGGCTCAACAACCTTCGCATTCACTACCTCAGTGGCGAGGGGAGACGAGGTGGCGCCGAGAGGTTGGTTCTCCTTGTCCGCGGCGTTGAAGTCGAGCTTCTTGACGGGAGATTCCATCTTGAATGACTCAATGGCGGAAGCAGCCTGCATTGACGCGTGTTAGTAGTGATCAGAGGCCGATCGGTGATCGCGAAAATGGTGACCGAGGGCGCGCCGACGCGACTTGCCTGCTTCGACGGCGTGATCTGGACGCTCATTGTGACTAGGGGGGGAATTGGGCGAGAAAAGAACCAAAGGCTGCAGGAATGGGTGAAGAAGGTTATGAGAGGGTTCGGGGCGAGTCGCAAGGAGGCTGCAATGGAAGCTCGAGGTGAGGGCCGGATGTGCGAGGACGAGGGAGAACAGGAGAGTGACGCCTCGAATGTCTGCCCGGCAGATATTTAAGTTCTTTAAGTGCGCCGAAACACGTCAAGTCACATGCGCGGGACGCGTTCTCTTTGGCGCGTTCGGTCCACTGTTGCCCATCCATCGCCCCACTCTGGAGGGGCGAACACGGTCCATATCAACAACCAGCCTCCTCCAAGTCGGGCGCCGACTCGGAGTTTCGGTTCTCGAGCCATCAGGCCGAAGAGGAAGCAGAACTGGGGCCAGTTCTGATCTTAGGATTGCAGATGGTCTGATGGTGGGATTGATCGTTGAATCTCGAACGCATTTGGAGGCATTAATCGATTGCATCGCGGTCTGGATTTGCGTTGCTGGATATGCATCTAGCTGCATCCGGGTGCATTTGGAGGGTTGCAGAGAGTTGCAGATGTTCCCATGTCAGCTAATCCATACATACCGCCTCGTCAATATGGCGGCACCTGTACATATATCTCTCATGGTTGGGGGAAAGGGGAGAGGCGGTATAGTTCATGTTATCTGATCTTGATCTCGCTCATGAACCTTTTGGCCGAATTACGAATTCTTACTATATCTGCCGTCGACTTACAAGTCCACCACGCCCCCACGATACATAACCATGCAGCTGCGAGATGCATCTTGTTCGTCCGAGAGCGGCTGAGATGTCTAGATATGTACGTATGAGATATATTGCGTTGATGGCTAGTAAGGTTGGTAGGGATGTACCTCTCACCCGGAACAGTTGACAACCATCGGCCGGCTTTCGCCCCAGTTCTATGTAACAGGATTCTCAGAAGAGATCTCAATTTCCCAAAATGCCCGCCCAGCATGACCGCTAACACCCGAGTCCACCAAGACGCCACGCCCGATTGTTTAACAAATTGTAAGGTAAGCTGCAATGCCCGTATTAAAAATATGAACCATCCCACCGGTCAACTGAAAGTAAGTTGGAGGAAGAAAAAGTGTACAATGAAAGGGGAAAAGGACAAGGTCCAGCATTCAAAAAGAAAGCGTCGTCACCTTCACCTTCGTGACCTGACCACAACCACCCGGCTTGCAGCTAGACTACCCTCCTTGCTGCTGCTATCTTCAGCGATAGGCCAGTCTGGCCTGGTTCGGGGTCATGGGCGGTTGGTCACCAGCGTCATCGCCAGCACCCCCGACATTCCCAAGCTCAATGTCACCCTTGTTATCGATGCGATTGCCCTCCATGTCGACGCCGTTCTTCTCGCAAAGGAGTCTCGTTAGATGGCGAGCGTTGCGCGTGTTCGACTTGTAGCCGGCATCGGCGAGATCCCCTAGCAGCGGAATGATTCCCACGAGGATGTCGAAGATGAGTCGCCAGATCATGACGAAGGTGGCCCATTTCCCAATACCGCCGTCGACTTTGCGGCAGTGTCTGACCAAGTTGAGAGACAGGACACACTCCAAGCCATCGCCGACGCTACGTGAACATACATGTCATGTTGTCAGTCATTTCCCCAATAAATGGTCGGGGGAGAAGGGTGGGTAGGAAACGGGATACAAAGTCACTTACACAGGAACCAGGCCATAGATAGCGCTCCATCCGAAGCGAATCCACAGGAACCGGAAGAGACAAGTATCGAGGCGGTGAGCCTTCTTCCAGACCGTCATGAGGACTGCGTAGTCGTTTGGCGAAAACGTCTCCTGTTATTTTGATGGCATGTTAGTTTCGCAGGGCCAAAGTGAGAAGTGAGATAATTGATGCTCAAGATACTAGGTATCCAGACATGGAGAATCCAGAGACATGCACGCAACTCACCTTCCAGAAAAACTCCTCGTTCTGATCTGCCCATTTCGCCAACTTCCGCGGTTTCTCTTTCTTCCCATTCTTTCCAGTCTTTACTGGCTGCACTTGCTTAGGCGGCGGCTTGGCCACTTGATTGGAAGCTTTGGCTTTGGCCATGTTGGGCTTTGTGGCGGAGGATGCAGGCTTGGCTTGTATGCCGACAACGACGATGAGGATAACAATAGAGTGGGAACAGTTGCCGGCAAAAACGGCGAAGGGAAAACACGGGTATCGGAGAGGTCTTATGAGCTAGACTCGTGCGAAGGGGCAAGTGAAAATCGAGGAGTCACGGCTGACAGCCCTGTCAAGAAGTTCTCTCAAGGAGAAATTCTCGTGGAGCGGTAGGCCTCAACCTTGGGCCACCTAACGTGGGCTTCGGGGCCATTTAATTCATTCGCATATGCCATTTCCGGGGACTCACTATCTAGCCGTTGTTGGTCAAAGGGCCATCAACGGTTGGTGCCGGTTTCAGGTATGAGGACCGGTTGCTGCTTGGCCATGACCACATTCCATTCCCTGGCCGGCAGGTTTTGTGGCAATTACGTCGTTTGCAAGTGAGGCCACCGACGTATGGGTGCCGACTCATTGCAGGCGGCCGCCGTAGTGGGCTTTGGCGCTGGACAGGGGTGTCTGACATCAAAGCACTGGCTCTGGCTAGCGCCGGCTGGAAACGCGGGGGGCACAGCCACTCCAGCAGTCCTGAATTTTGCATTCTCCATCATTTTACCTACCTAGCCACTGTGGCTGACGCGGTCCGAGCAGCAACACCAGCAGGTCCTGTGACGGATTGGATTGGCCATATTCCCGTGAAGTTCAGACGAGCTCTATCGAGCAACCCCAACCTCCTGATCCGTCGCACTCACTTGTTGCACCCGTGGCGAGTCACCACATCCACTTGGAGGCAAGATCTCGGAGATCACACTGAACGAGCTCACGCCGCTGTACGGACTAGGTCAAGGTACCTAGCTTCCCGAGCTTCCTCTGGCTGTCGTGTCGTTTTAGCTTTTCTTGCTTCGACCTTGCTTGGTACTTCCCCCACCCTCTCCGCTCTACGATATAGCTTTACCTCCAAAGCCTCTCAGATCTCGGTCAACGAACCGCAACCGTCCTCTTCTCGCCACCCCACCAATCAACCGGCTACAACACCAATCACATAACCATCACCACACGATACTCGCTTCTCATCAGCTTGAATGACGAAGGGCCCGCCGGAATCTTGAGTCACCTCGCTAGACGCCCTTGCTGTCGACCTTTGCGACGATTGCCGGCCTCTTTCGACTCGTCGGATATGCCCGTTACATTATGTCAAGATGTCGGAACAAAAAATGGAGTTAGAGGATTGTATGTTGTCGCCCTCGCCGTCACTCTCGCAGCCGCTGTCGCCGCGCGCCGCTCAGCTGACAGCCCCTCCGAGCCCGGTCTGGCGGGCCCCCATGGTGCCGCACTAAACCAAGATCCCCGTCTTGCTAACATAATGCAATGCTTTCTCCCAGGGCTGGACGACCTGTGCGTCCGGTTCATCATCAACCTTCCCGCCGAAGACCTCTCATCGGTGGCCCGCATCTGCTTTCAAGTTGAGGAAGCCCAGTGGTTCTACGAGGATTTCATCCGCCCGCTGGACCCCACCCTCCCGTCCATGTCCCTGCGCAGCTTCTGCCTCCGCATCTTCCAGCATTGTCCGCTACTCTCTTCCTTCTCTGTTAAGGACCACATGGCGGCCTTCGAGGATTTCTTGACCTACAAGACCCGCGTACCTGTGCGCGGCGCCATCATGCTCAATGCAGCCATGGACTCCGCGGTGCTCGTCAAAGGATGGAAGAAGGGCGCGAACTGGAGCTTCCCGCGTGGCAAGATCAACAAGGACGAAGACGACCTGGACTGCGCAATCCGCGAGGTCTACGAGGAGACAGGCTTCGACATCCGAGCCGCCGGGCTGGTTCCTCGAGACGAGGAGGTCAAGTACATAGAGATCACAATGCGCGAGCAGCAGTTGCGCTTGTATGTCTTCCGCAATGTCCCAATGGACACGCACTTCGAACCGAAGACCAGGAAGGAGATCAGCAAGATCCAATGGTACAAGCTCTCGGATCTACCCGCGTTTCGCAAGAAGGGAAGCAACCAGCAGGCGGAGCAAGTGGCAGCTGTCAGTGCCAACAAGTTCTACATGGTCGCGCCGTTCCTGGTGCCACTGAAGAAGTGGGTGGTCCAGCAAAAGAAGCGGGATGCCGCCCGCGGGCACAACAACAGCTCCAACCTTGCATCCCAGCCCATCATCGAAGAGGGCCTGACAGAGGACGACACGGAGCCCGTTCGTCAACGCTCTGCGGCGGGACCGGCGGACAACTATTTGGATACGACGCGCGAGCTTCAGCGCCTTCTCAACGTCCAGCCATCGGGGCAGGGGCTGGATGTGCAGGCTGTTTCCGTTGTTACTACCAAGCTCGCTTCTCAATCCAAGTCCGCTACTGCTGCGGCTACTGCTACTGCCACTGCGACCGTTGCCACCACCGCTGCCTTTCCTGCTCCAGCCCCGGCCCACCATGGGCAGCCTGGAACCTCTGGACAAGCTAAGGGCCGGGCACTTTTGGCGATACTTCAGCAACCTAAAACTTCTCCCTTCCCGGCCCCTCATACTCCCCTTGACCTCATCCATAACACGACCCCCGCGGAACCTCGCTCACCGCATCATCACCACCCAACCCAACTTCTTCCTCCCGCTGCGCGGAACGCACCCCCTCCTAGCTTTGGCCTGAGCACCCACACCGTGCAAAGCTATATGGGGGCTGCATACGACCAGCATATCCCTACCCAGTTGCCTAGGAACCCCAACAAGCAGGCGGCAGATTATGCTCATGGAGCGCAGCCGCATGGGCAGCAGCACCCCGAGAGCGAGGCACTCCTACACCCGCAGCCACAGCCTCCGCAGGTTCAGGGGCTCTTCCCGTTCCCCGGAGTTGCAGACCCCAGCAGCGGTGTCCTTCGTCCACAGGGGCTGCAGAACCCCACGAGACCCCATGAGGCATACACAGGTGCACAACTCGGACCAGAGCAGCAACCTGGAGGTGTAACCAGACTTCCGCCACCGCCCCAACTCACCGACCACTCGATGGCCCTCCTCAACGCGCTCAGAGGCGATGGTGCGCGAAGCGGTGATATGACCCAGGTGGCTCAGCTGAACAGTGCACAGGCCCGAACGCTGGCCCATACTCAGCCTCCAATAGACAAGCACCGCAGTACGCTACTGGATATGCTAAAGCCGCAGGTGCAAACCGCTACTGAGCGTGTTCCGATCGGCGCCGTGGACGGCTCCGACCCGCCTCCCAGGGTGCCAAGTCTCCCGCAGCAGAAGCCGCAGCAACCTCGTCAGTACCAGCAGCACCAGCATCAGCAGCAACATGAGCAGCAACATCAGAATCCTTATTCGCAGCAATATCAGCAACAGCGTCTACAACAGCAACAACAGCCGCCCCGTCAGGTCTCGAACGCGGAAACCATCAGGGCCGCAGCGGAAGCGAACGGCGGGCCCATACCGATGGATCCGAATCTCAATCTTCCGTTCAGAGCCTTGAAACTCCTGAGCCGCCCCAAGGGTTTGGAGCGTGGTGACCGCCCTGAGCCGGCAAACGGGACTCTTCTGGAGGCAGCAAGCAGTGCTGCTCCCGCATCGCATCACACCCAACCCCAACCGCAACCTCTGCCTCAACTCCCTCCCCAGGCCGGGCGCGTCCAAGACGCTCCGGGCCTGATCCCTTCTTCAGCGTCTGGGCACGCCCCGGCCTTCCAAGGTTCCAATTCCCAAGCGGCTCTGTACAACCTGTTCAATCCCAACCAGCGGGCCCAGCCGGCGATGCAGGGGCCCCAGGCCAGTGCGGAGCAGAAGACACGTCTCCTGTCCCTGTTTGGCAAGCCCCAGGCCACCTCCCCCGCTGGCGCTGGCGCCGTTGGGCTTCCCCCCAACGACACAGGCAAGGGCACGGAGCCGCCTGCGATGGCGATGCCCCCGCCTGTCCCCGCACCCGCCTTTGGCCAAGCGGGGGCACGATCCCAGGGGGGGGTTGGAATCGCCCCTTCACCAGGCGAGATGCCCCAGCCCCAGGGCGACGACGCATCTCGCCGTGGCAGTCAGGCTCCGATTTCCCCCGCCGACCGCAGCTTCCTCCTTTCGTTTTTGCAGTCTGTTACTAACAGCGCGACGCAATGAGTGAGACTGTGTTCTGTCTATGCCTCCCTCCTCAGCTCTCGAGGACTGGCACACTAGGCGTACAAAAGGATAGCTGTTTTGGCACGAGCCTGGAGATGGACAAGGTCCGAGACGGTACAGCGTCACTTTTGTTTTGTTTTTTTTGGGTGGATTGAGCGATTTGGGATTTAGGACAACGCTAGGATCTGACACCCTGGTGCACAGTTGCTTTTCTCTCGTTCCCTCTGGTCCCTTGTGCTGCTCCAACGAGCAGCTTTGGGAGCCTCTGAGGGAACAATACAGCGAAAGCGAAGCGAACTGAAGCAACCGACCACGCACTTGGTGAGGCCGGTTTTCTCGTTCTCGGAACAACCAAATAATGTACAATCGTCGAACAGCGAATCTTTTTTGAGTCTCGAAGCGTTTCTTGGCTGTTATTCAATCATCATATCTTTTTTAGTTATGAAGAGACGACGATTTGACTGACAGTCTTTGAAGCACATACAAGACACTGGTTCATACGTCCCAGCACATGGGAATGTCCCTTGCAATGATTGTATTGAACTGATCCTGGACTCGGTGCATGAGAGTCCGACAACAGCTAAGCAACAACGGGAGCGTAGAGGAAGGAAATACTCGATAAACATAAGGGTATCCACAAGCCCGACGGTCTCCCCTACAGACCGCGGACTGTTGAAATAACAAACTGCATTGCTGATCTCCTCTTGACCCGTCCGACAACTGATCAAATGAGCAAGGCAGTCTCTCCGCCTCTGCAGAGCGCTTCAAGCGCCTCATTACCAGGCTTTTGGAGTTTGTTTAATCGGGGATGTTAGGAATTGTTGGGAAGAGGAGAACGACCAGGGGGCTACACAGAGAGGTCCTTACGGATACCTCGGCCATTAACACTTATAAAGAGAGAAATAAAAGAAAGGGGGGAAAGGGAAACAAATCATAGAGAAGAAAGTGAGATGAGACGCCGCCTCGAGCATGATGTAGGTAGGATACAAAGTTGTATTGTACTCAAGGGCGGGCCGGCCCGCGAGGTCGGTGAAGACTTTACGCAACAATGCCAACGGCCTCCTTGACTCGCGAGAATTCCGCTCCTCCGTCTTCATCGTCCTCGTCGCCATCAATGTTCAACAAGCCGAAGCGGTTGGCCGTGGACTTAACGGGCTGCTTCTTCGGCGGGGGCGGCTCTCTGCGAGGCTTCGTCGGCGGCTGGATCCTCTCCAGCGGCTGGGTGCACTCATCGACGTCCCAGTCTATCTTGGAGCCCTTGTATTTGCTGGTGAGAGATGATCAGGCGGTCAGCAGCTGCTAATAGCAAACCCAATGAGAGGAGGGGGCTTGGCAAGGGAGGACCGCCGATCGAACGGCCCTTCATTGGCAATGGCAGTAAGAACTGTAAGATTAAACCCACAATCGACTCATCATGCAGGTGCGGGCAAACATGGCGTTGTGGACCGAGTTGGTGCTGATAAAACAGCTGCCCCCCAAGAACTCAATTTTGACGACGACGAGGTTGTGGATGTGCTCCAGATCCTCGCGGATGCCCTCCTCGGTGATCTTGGGATCACACCGGCGCACGACCAGGTTCCGCGTCGCCCCGCCGATGATCTTGCTGGCGACATGGCCGGGGAGAATGAAGTGGCGGTCGCTCCACCGCACGTCGACCCGCTTGTTCCGGATGTAGAGGTCGTACCGCCTCGCGTGCTCGTAGAAGGTCCGGGCATCGGCTGCGTTCAGGAACGAGACCGAGGCGGAGCGGTCGTTCGAGCGGAGGAATATGTCTAGTACAAGCCCGCCGCGGACCACGCTGGCGATGTCGGCGTGGGTGCAGCCGTCCGGCAGGTTGGCCAGCAGCAGCGTCCGCGTACACTGCCTTTCGTAGTGGGGCCGTCCCCCACCAGCACCCCCGCCGGCGGTTGGCGCCGCGTGGTCCGGGTAGGCATTTCCGTTCGCGTCATCCGCGGGGGTGTCCGCCGAGCATGAATTCTCTTCCAGCGCCGGGTCGGCCTCGGCCCAGTCCACGTCCGTTTGCCGAACCACAGCGTTGCCCCGTTGCACGGAGAACCCGTTGCCATTCCTGACAAAAGATCTGCGATTGACGTCCGTGTGGGGCAGCTTGGGAGACTTGGGAGACTGCGGAGACTCGGGCGCGGGTACTTTCGGGCGGTCAGTACCCGCGCGCTTCTCTCTGGGAGAAGCAACCTTGGGTTCTGGAGGGGGCTTGCCATCTTGGATGGACGTGTCATCCTTGCTCAGGAGCTGTGGTGGGATGGTAGCGGAAAGTTACACGATGGTGGTCAGCGTTCTTCCTATAAGCAGGCCGTGCTAGGCTCTCGTATCTCGTCATGATGGAGTGCGCGTATAGGGAGCGAAGGGTCGGGAGCTCTTAAAGCAGAGCGCGATAGGCACGAGTAAGGCGTTGGGCAATGAGGAGGAGGACATACAGCAATAGTCTCCGCAGCAACGCCGCCTCTGAGCAGGTTCCGTCGCAAATTCTCTGTAACAATCACTATCAGCCAATTGCTCCTCCAAGCCGGGACAATGGGCGAGGCATGGAATCCGGAGGCAGCTCACCATATTGCTTGGCAACCTCTTGGAGAGCCTCTAGGTCGGCGCGGGAGACGGTGACGGCATCGTTGGGAGTAGATTGCGATAAAGGGATATCCGACGAGTTCTGGGCACCGATGCAATGAATCGTGTTAGTGGTACTGCTGCCTGCAAGTCGGACATCTGCGGCGGGAATGGATTGTGGACAAGGGGCACGGTGGTGAGGCGGGGATGGGATCACGCAAGGGCGCCGATAATGGCAAGAAGGCGATAATGATGAAATCAACCCACAAACTGAGCTCTGCACAATCACCGAGAGGGAAGAGGATATTAGCCTGGCGTCCTGGCGTCGCGCAGAAAAATGCGCAGAATGCAAATGCATACAAGGCATGTAAGGAATGGATAACCCCGGGCAGCAAGTGCAGGTTCCCCGGGACGGAGTGGTCTTCTCACCGTCGAACCAATGTCTCGAAGTAGCCCCTCTCAATAGTGACGGTGGAGGCAAAAGTGTTTGCCGGTGCCATGATGCGATGATGTTGAGCCGTCGTCGTCACTTCGACCGCGGACCGAAGGTCTGGACAAACAGGTGATGATGTTCGGGATGAAAGCTAGCCTGCCGGATGGGACAAGGAGGAGCGACAGTGTGGAGTGCACTGGTGGACCACAAGGTTGCGGGCGCTGGGGGCGCTAGCACGGGGGGTGGGGAGGACGGGAGGTCGGGGAGGTCGAGACGTGTGTGCACAGAGTACGTGGTTGTTTGTTCCAATAGCAACTTTCGGTCGTTCTAGGCACAACAAAAGATATGCGATATGCGTGCGGAAGGCGGGAGGCGGTCGGTGGCCTCACGTGCCGCGCTGAGCGCTTCAATGATCGGGAGTAGGGACAGACAATGGCAGCAGCAAACGGGGGGTTGCAACACCAAATCGGACGGCAGGTGGGGGCCTAACTTCAGCTCCATGGAGCTTGGCCTGGCGTCATCTGTTGCCGGATGGTTGGATTTGATGTGGGGATTCGGGGGGGCTCTTCCTCGCCGCTCCGTCCATTCTGTTTGTTTCTCGGGTCCTCCCCGCCGTCCCGGGACGGGGAAAGCCTCTTCAAGAATCCTTCCGTAGTGCATAGTCTGGCATTGAGAGTCGGCTGGCAAGGGGCTGGCAGGGGACTGCCAATCTCACCCAGAAGCTGGACCGCTTGCTGATGTAGGTTCGGACTGCACGACGTGCAGTGCAATAGGGCTTAGTCTGGTGTTTCCTCCCGTACGTTCGATCTGATATTTGAGATGGGTGCGCCCTTACTTTTCGTTTATATAGGTACCGACCTCCCCTTTTATTCTACATTTTACCCACGTGTGCATCTATCTGATAGGGCGTGACAAAATGCCATCCTCTCTTTGTTATATGTCCTCCGAAGCCCGGTAGGCTGCGCCTGAATGTGTCGTTTCATCAGCTGTGATGGGAAAATGTCCCTATCGGGGCTCCCAGCTCGTGAGCACTACGCTTATCCTTAGACGCTATTGGCTCTGATGGTGGCTGGATTTTTCTGGGAACGCCAAAATTCGAGGGACTAGAGCTGAGTGAAGTCCGGAAGGAAGCGGCTGAAGCAGATCACAGCTGGCAACCTGGGAGGGAGAATTTGGGGCTTTGGCCGCCGTGGTGAAACAGAGAAGGGACTGCCGTTGGTCTGCAGAGGACTTGGTTGGATTGAATTCAAACGGCACAAACGGTAGTCTAAAGGACACGGAACCGTCAAGGAAACGGTTACCACAAGCCCAGCCTCCCAGCCAGCGGCAAAGCTTCCGTGCAATCTGTTGTTGCGTGCAGATAACCAGGTCGTGGAAGATCTACGGCCTTGCAAGCATACACGGCATTGACAAAGGTGGAAAGAAGACGGAATTTTCCTGGTGATTAAATACTCGGGAAGTTGAGCTGTTTGTTCTCTTGACTGTTCGCATCTCGGTCCGGATATTTTTAGCCGGCCTATCGCTTTTGCCCTATGGTCGTTACGAGAAGAGTGGGATGCACATCTTCTCGTGTCCATCTGGTGGCGCGTGTCGGTTTTTTGGTGGGGACCCGTGCCAACAGTTTGCTACGGTTTTTATGGCCAGGAACCTGGCAAGCCAGGGGTTTAAAGTGGGCGAGTGCCGAACGGGCGACGGCGCCGCAAGAAAAAATCCGCCACAGTTGCGAGGCTCGTTGTCATGCAGAGCCAGCCTGTTTTTGCTCCCCCTCGGTGCACTGCAGGCGTCGTGTTGTTTTCTTGTCGATAACCCCCCTGCAAATCCAGGCCGTGCCGTTAATCCTTTTTCCATTCCATCACCACCAACAAACCGTCTCGACGGGAACGGTCCACCACGCTCGCTTTTCAGTTTCAACCATCATTCGTTTGGTTATTTACGGTGAAGAGGTGTTTATACTATTCTGTTGGCTTGTAGCAAGCGTTAATTCACGCCTGATTTTTCTTCTCGTTTCCTCTCCAAATTCCACCAATTTCTTGATCCTTGTGAAATAGGGGGCCTCGCAATTTCGACCTCCGGTTCCACGAACACGACTTCTTCTTGGCCAAGTCACCACCTACGCACGCTTGTGGACGAGAAAGAGGCCGTTGATACCACGCTCCACCCTGGCCTAAGGAATCGTGAATCGTCTTTCAAAGCAATCCTCCCACATCGACCGACTTTCTCCCCGTCGTGTCCACACTCGTTCCCCCTCAAATCGCCGCGATGAAGCCCTCGTCGACACTCCGTCATGCGGCCGTGGCTCTGGTCTCGCTGTCGGCGATGGCCTCAGCATGGCCATCATGGCTGCCACAACCTAACGACCTCATAGCTCGACAAGACGGCTCCTCATCTTGTAAGTTCCCGCCTCCATGAATCAAACTTGAAGCCACTTCTCGCTCCCCCTCGCTGACGCGATTGGTGGCAGCATCATCTCAAGTATCCCCATCCCCGACGCAGCCGGCCAACACTCAGAAGACGACAAACCTTAATACCGGTGCAACGAAAGGAGCGACGGTCACGAATGCCCCGACCGGCACGACAGGAAAGGCCGCCAGCAACAGCACAACAAGGACCCAGTTCAACAGTGCCGATGCGGCTGGTTCACTGGTGATGATCACGCCGGCTCCCTTGGCGGGCACACAACTCTACAAAGTCGGCGACGCGGTGTCGTGGGCGTGGAACTACACAAACCTGCAAGGCCCGCCGACTGCCATCGACGTGCTCGTCAGCTGTAGCGTGGCGACGCGCACCTGGACCCTGACGCAGAACATGACCTACACCAGCCGTGTCGACTTCGTCTGGGACACGAACCAATACAAGAACCTGGTCGTGGAGGAGTACACCCTCCTCGTCCATGACTCGGACGGCCCGATAACCGGCGCCGCCGAGCCTGGCTATCTGGCGCCCTTCGCCGGCTTCACCTTCGGCGTGTACACACCTGCCCCATACACGCCGCTTGCATCTGGCTGGCAGTGTGTGTCCTGCAGCGGCGCCGCTTCCGGTATCGACAGGCGCGCCGTTGGCTTTGCCCTGGCGATGGGCACCGTCACCGTGCTGACCTTCACCTGGTTTGTCACCGGTCTCGGAGTCCTTGCCTTCTAATGACTTTATCTTCCGCCCTTTGTTCTATCTGTCTCATTCGATCAATCCCCTTATATACTTCTTGTTGCTATTTCACACCTCTGTCGATCTTTCTTTATCCTGTACCTCTTCCATGATCATGTGAGGGAGAGAGCCGAACAAATCGGAGATAATTCACTAGAAGTCGCAAGACTATTTCGAGAAGCGGAGGAGGGGTCAGTAAGAGCTTGGAAATGTTGGACGGCTAGGCGTTTTGGGCATCTGCATCATTGGATACGGCATTCATTATTGGATATGGGATTCGGTGTGTGCAAAAGGCGGCCGACAAATTTGTTGTGTCGAGATCAAAGACTAACAGTGAGGTGAGAGGGGGGGAATACGAAGACGTGGATGAAGGGGGAAACATGTATCTGCCAACTAGGTAGGTACCGAGCCATACACGATTTTAGCCTTCATCAGTACGCACCATCCTCCGGGGACGGCGGTATGTGATCAGGCCGTGGGTAGTTCTAATGACAACGAAGCGCCCTGTCACATATATGAGGTGAAGACTGCATCTAGACAAGGGTTTATTTCGATTTTCCTAGCCACCTAGGTAGGAGGTAGGTACCTATAGGTAGGTAGGTAAAGCACAGGTATCTACTTATTTCCAACTGTTGGAGCAGAAAGCAGAAAACGCTACACCATGCGTAGAGTGAAGCCTGCGCCTTTCTCTTCCCTCTCACGCCCTCCAAAGATGCCGCCGAAGATACTGCTGAAATCAACCGCAGTAGACTCGGCAGCCTGTCCTCGCTTAGGGGCATTGGGCGTATCCCGCCGCCGCCGCCGTTCTTGACCGGCCTTGCTAGGAAAAGTGGGGAACATGGCCTCCTGCTTGGGCCTGGGGTCCTGGCGGAAGTACTCGTGAGCCAGCATCTCCTTGGCCGTCAGGCGCCTGTCCGGGTCTAGCGAGAGCAGGCCGGTGAGCAGGGCGCTCCCGGCGGTGGTCAACAGCGGGAACTTGGCCCTTATGAGGGATCCCGGAGCCTGGGACGCCTTGGGCAGACGCAGGGGGCGGGCATTGGGCAGGCGGCGGAAGGCCGGCCAGGACTCTTCAGTCGGCACACCGCAGAGCTCGAATATGCGGGTCAACTCGTCAACCTCGTTCTTACCCTGCAGCAAGGGCTCACGAGTCAACAGCTCGCCGAATATGCAGCCGACGCTCCACATGTCAACGGCGCGGCCGTACCGCTCGGCGCCCAGGAGCAGTTCGGGGGCCCGGTACCAGAGCGTAACCACCAGCTGTGTCAGCTTCGGCGGTGGAGGGTCGCCCACGTACCGCGCCATGCCGAAGTCGGCGATCTTGAGCTGGCCTCGGTTGTTGAGGAGCAGGTTCGAAGTCTTCAGGTCGCGGTGGAGGATCCAGTTGTCGTGCAGGTAGCCGACGCCGGACGCCAGCTGCAGCAGGAGCGTCTTGACCTCGGAAGCCAGGAACGGCTCTGGCATGTCCTCGAGGACGCTCTTCAGGTCGTGCTCTAAGAACTCCAGCACTAGGAAGATGTTCTCGATCCTGCTGGTGTCGTCGCCGACCACCACCTCGTGCAGCTCTACCACGTTGCGGTGGCTGCAGTCCTTGAGGATCTGTATCTCGCGCAGGCCCGTGACGGGGAGCCCGGAGCGGTCCTTGGGGTCGATCTTCAGTCGCTTGAGGGCGACGATCTTACCCGTCGCTAGCTCCTTCGCCCGCGCGACCCAGCCGTAGGCACCCTCCTCGATGTCGTTCAACTTATCGTAGCTCTCGACGCTTCGGCACTTGCCGCACCCGGCGCCGGCGGGGAAACGCAGAAGCTTGTTATTGCCGTCGGAGGCGGGCACGCCATCGCCGCCAGCATTTCCGTCGCGATCACCTCCAGCTGCAGCCTCAGAGTCGGGCGCCGGCGTTACCCTTCGTCGCTTCGCGGGCCGCCGTTCATCTTCGGCGGCTATTGTGTCGGTTTGGAGAAGCGGTTGCGACCTCTCTGGTGCTGTCAGCGCGCTCGCCTGTGCTGATGCCTGTCTTTCTGCCTCAGCTTTACGCGCCGCCTTCTCTGCCTTGAGGCGTCGTTTAGCCTCGCGCTCCTGCTTTGCTCTTGCCGCGTCTTCGTCGCTGACCGCCCAGCGAGAAGCCTTGCTGGCCATGGCAGGGAGAATGGAGAAGACAAAAGAGCCACGATGGTCGCAGCCTTCTCTCTGTCTCTCTCTCTCTTCTGGTCTCGAATTCGGTCCCGGCTGGCGCGTCGGACTAGTTGCAATCGGGGAATCGGGGCCAGGCTACTGCATGTCTACACCTCCCTGGAGGGTCAGGTGTGCCCTTCGCAGATTTCCAAATCGGTTCGAATCGGCGCAAAGTCGGCGGGTCGGGAATGTTGTTTGTTGTGTTATCTAGTAGGTAGCCGTATTGCCCGGCTTGTAAGTAATTTTGAGTTGGCGCAGCCTCAGCTGGCCGGTACCTCCGATAGAAGCTTCAAGCCCACCTTGTGACGTTGATGTTAACTTGCAGGGGTCGTCGCCCACTTCCACATGCTGCAATGCAATGCCCCACTTATATGTTCTTTACCCCTACCACGGCACATCGAGATATCAACCTTGCTCCCTCCCGTCTGTCCCGTCTTTCATGTCTTGGATGGGCCGATTTCTCCTCACTTCAAACCCATAAAGATTTTGTGGACGAAAACGCAGACGGATCCAAGATGAGCTCGTCTTTATGATCAAGTTCAAAATGAGACCTACATTGCCTGGGCTGGTCTCTGTTCGAGGCCTCAATGCGCTGCCTCGGCTTCGGTCTCAACTTCGGCTGCAACTTCGCCCTCAGCTGCGGCCTCAAGCTCATCATGTGTCAAGGGTGAGCTGGGCGAGCTGGCGAAGCTTGTCGTCGACAGCTCCGAGGCGGAGCTCGCCTGATGAGAGGCAATGGTCTACTCCTCTGGCCAAACAACTAGCTGAGACCATATCCGTATGTCACTTCATCCGACCATGCACTGGTTTGTTATTGCGCATCCAGGATCCAGCGCTGACATTGCATCTGGATGCTGGACGTTGGATAGGCCACAGGACCGGTTCCTCTGGCTAGCTATATGCGTATGTGCCTCACATCGGACCTAGGTGGCTATTACACCGGGGCCATCTCAGGTGAGGGTGAGAGGGACCAATTCGGTCTAAAGGGCGACTTCGTCACATCGCCTGAGATCTCTCAGGTGTTTGGCGAGCTCATCGGCATCTGGTTTGTGGCCGAGTGGATGTCGCAAGGTCGCCCCATCCAGGGCGTGGAGCTCATCGAGCTGGGTCCTGGCCGTGGCACGCTCATGAACGACATGCTGCGGGTGAGTATAACGTTATAACCTTTATGGCCTGCGACTCGCACCCACACGCGTTGTATTGTCGTACGGCAGATATGACTGACTTTTACACTATTCCATCGATGACTCAACCCAGACCCTTCAAAGTTTCCCCGAGATGGCCCATAGCATCGATGCCATCTACATGGTTGAGGCTAGTCCAGAACTGCGTATGGCCCAGAAGAACCTGCTCTGCGGTGAAGACGCACCCATGACCGAGTCCAAAGTGGGATACCACAGTCTCTGCAAGCACGCATCCCTCCCCATTGTTTGGACCGAGACCGTGAAGTCGATCCCCATCGGTATGCATCCTCTCTTATAGCCTCTTATGAATACTTCTCGGCTAGCTAACGATCCCACCATCAGATCCCAAAAAGACACCGTTCATTGTAGCGCATGAGTTTTTCGACGCCCTACCTATCCACGTCTTCCAGAATGTCACCGTGCCGGCCTCCCAGGAGTCTACAGACACGCCAGCCTCCCCGCCGGATCATAGCTCGCCATCGGCAAAAACCAGCAAGCCAACCCTCCAGTGGCGCGAGATGCTAGTGAGCCCCACGCCGCCGGGGTCGACGCATGAAAGCCTCCGCACTCCGGTGAGCCAACGGTGGGACTCGCCGCCGCCAGACTTCCAGCTGACGCTGTCCAAGTCCCCCACGCGACACTCGCGTTACGTCCCCGAGCTGTCGCCCCGGCTACGCGCGCTGCGGACCCTGCCCGACGCCGTCGTCGAGGTCTGTCCGGATGCGTCGCTGTACGCGGCAGACATGGCAGCCCGCATCGGAGGCTCGGCAAAGCACCCGAAGGAGCGGCCCAGCGGCGCGGCCCTCATCTTGGACTACGGCCCGGGCGACGGCACCGTGCCAGCCAACACGCTCCGCGGCATCCGCCGCCACCGCCAAGTGAGCCCTTTCGTCGAGCCCGGGCTGACCGACCTGAGCGCCGACGTGGACTTCGCCGCCGTGGCCGAGGAGGCGCTCAAGGCCAGCGAGGGCGTCGAGGTCCACGGCCCCGTCGAGCAGGCCTCGTTTCTCGAGGGCATGGGCATCATGCAGCGGGCGCAGATGCTGCTAGAGCACCGCTCCTCTGCTGTGCAGGAAGGGGGCGACGTGAAAAAGGCCTCAGAGCCTGTCAGCAAGATATTGAAGGCCTGTCAAAGGCTCATCGATCGCGGGCCCAACGGCATGGGCAGAATTTACAAGGCGCTGGCCATTCTGCCCGAGAACGACGGGAAGAGGCGGCCAGTCGGGTTTGGGGGTGATGTTTCATAGTGAGCTCATGTAATAATAACTTCGGTTCTCGGGCTCGGCACACTTCGGTTGTGGATAGAATGGTGAAGGCAATCAATGTTGGGAGGTGGTGGTAAGTAACTAAGGTCCTTTGCAACTAAGGTACATCCCTTTGTAGTTACCCCTGCGAAGGACAGAAAGGCTGGCTGACGATGTACCTACCTAGTACTGGAGGTGTGGATATTTAGTACCAGAGCCCAGACAGAGTACAGGATACTTTCTGACGGGACCCATGCGCTGTTCAGTCCAGTCCGCCTCGACCCCTGAGGTATAGATCGCCTGCCTCCCTGGGATTCCCGGATGCTTGATCGTGCGATATGAAAAAAGCAATTTCGCTCGCATGGATTCATTTTAACAAAAATATTTGAGTTCGGTTCTGTGACCAGGCCCTCCCGAGACGCCCGATGCCCCTTTTCTCCTTTGCTCCTCCTGTGTGCAAGCAACCGTCTTGGCGAAACCGCCCGCCCGCCCGTCGGAGTCCTCTAGATGCATAATTATAATTGGTGGCGCCTGCATAGAAAAGGGGGTGTGCCTGACAGAAACGCGGCGATACGGAACCAGACTCACGAGTCTCGGGCGATCCTACGCCTAGGCTGTGATAGCGTCGGTGTCCTTGTGCTTCTGAATTTCCCCCACCGGCTTGCCTGTGGGGACTGCCTGGCCGCCTCGCTCGCCCTTGGGAATCCGGCGCACGGTCAGGCCGATGCCCTCGATGACCACGACGGCGGCCATCTCCATGACGGTGTCCAACCCGATGAGGTAATCCGTGTAGTGGCTGCTGCCGGCATACCAGCGGAAGTCGGGGTTGGAGGTGTAAGTGGCCATGGCCGAGTAGATAATGCGGACGGCGACGAACGGGACGGCGCAGGCGACCGCGAGCAGCAGCCGCCGCTCGCCGCGCTCTATGGCCCTCATCTGGATGGCCAGCGTGCCGGCCGCGCCGACGAGGATGACGAAGCCGGCGATCATCAGGCCGATTCCCGCCTGCATCTCCGACGGGATGGCGACCGAGTTGGTGGTAGTGGACGAAGATGATGCGCCCGTGGCTGCCGTCGGCTGCGGCGAGGTCGACTGGGCTTCGCCGATGTTGTCGCCGAGCTTAACTCCGCCAACGATGGAGAGGATCAGGCCGACCAGGACGAGCATCTGGATCAGCTTCATGGCGCGCGGCTGGAGGATCGCGTCGGTGGTCTTGCTGATGCTGGCCGCCACGCGGGCGATGAGGCCGAGGTTGACGAGAATCAGGGGCGAGAGCCCGGCCGACTCCAGCGTCATGGAGCCGACGATGAGCGAGATGTTGTCCGGGTCGTTGACGGTCGCCAGCTGCATCGACGCGCCGAGGATGCGGATCACCGAGAACAGGACCAGGTAGTACCAGCCGGAGGATTTCCCGAAGCCGTGCCGCGTTGCCAGCACGATGGCCACCACTAGTGAAGGGGAGTAGACGCAGATCTGCGCGATGGAGACGCGGTTGAGTGTGTTTAGGACAGCCATGGTCGTATTCCTCTTCCTTGCTCTCTTGCTGAGAGTTCTTCGGTCCCTGTCTTGCACTTCTTCCTGCTTTTCTTGATTCGCCGTCTGTCTCGAGCCCCTCCTCCTACTCAAGCACCTGCTGTGCGGTGTGTAGAATCAATGGGGCGAAAGCGATGGAACTGTGGCGACGGCCTGCACGTACAACAGCAAAAAGAGGTATGTGTATATAATGGGACAATGGCGACGATCTGAAAACGAGTCTAGGTATTTCTCTGTAGCTCTTCTTCAACGTTGTCATTCTCTTCTCCCTATACACTTATATACTCTCGCCAGGTATCAACGGTGACTACTAGTGACTACTATATCTTGTCGGCTATCCAGTCTCCCACCTGCCTCACTTTTTGACTTTGAGCCATGGTAGCTAGAGCGTACATGCGAGCATCTACTAGGCAGACCTAGACGCCTCTGGCAGTTGCGATGGCAATGGACGAGCTTTCAAGTGTAGGTGCGAGTGCGAGGCAGGTCCTACCACTGAACGAACGAGAGCGAACGAATGCGGGTGCGATTAAAAGACCCACAACTGTCAAGTTTAGACTCGAGGCAGCTAGAACTTATAAGGACCGACCACAGACACCGGGCGGGCAGACGGCAAGAGCTAGGTGGACGGCACGAAGCACGTACCACGTATAAAGATAGGAGTTGGCTGCTGACTCGCGTCGAGCACGTCCCGACCGTCGGTGTGCATGTGGTGTCGTGTGGCTGCATCACGGAGCGCCCGCCACCACTCAAGCCGTCTCTTTTTGTTTCTTTTTTGGCCTCTGTTTTCTAGGTGCAGTGGGGGGGGGG